>QNQO01002402.1:0-121010 GCA_003290165.1 Berberis thunbergii
GAACATCGAAACTCATTGATGGAACATGACTTTTATTACTACCGACCAAGAATTCAAGGTTGACAATAATAAATGAAGTCAGGTTTATCCTGTCTATTAATACAATGGATTCGGGTCCATCCCGATCCCACTTATGGGTCTATCCCATCTTTTGATACAATGGATTCGAGTCTATTCCAAACCCACTCCCAATCCGAATATCAAACATCACTAATGAAACAGGGCTTTCAATATTATCAACCAAGAATTCAAGGTTGACAATATAAAATGGAATCGGGTCTATCCCGTCTTTTAATAAAATGGAGTCGGGGTCTATCCCGCATCCATTCTTTTGCCGAATACAATGAAGTGAGGATTCAATAAGCTCTTTTAATATTACCACCCAAGAATTCAAAGTTGACAATATTAAAATGGAGTCGGGTCTATCCGTCTTTTAATACAATGGATTTCGGGTCTATCCCAAATCCACTTATGGGTCTATCCCATCTTTTTACATAATGGATTTGGGTCTATCCCAAACCCATTTCTAAATCAAATATCAGGAGTCACTTTTTAATATTGTTAACCAAGAATTCAAAATTGACATAAAAATTGGAATCGGGTCTATCTCGTCTTTTAATAAAATTGAGACGGGTCTATCCGAAGCTCATTCTTGTGTCGAATACAATGAGGGATCCTATCAACTTGTTTCGACCTAGGATAATAAGCTCATGAACTTGATCTTACTTCACCATCGAGAAATGAATGAAGACTTCCATCTCTGAGCTTAGCTCAGATGTAGCTCGCTTCTTTATTGGGTGTGAAGCAGTGTCAAACCAAAATACCCAACAAGCATTAGCTCTCCCTGAAAAAGAGGTGATCCAGCCGCACCTTCCAGTACGGCTACCTTGTTATGACTACACTATAGTCACTTGCCTTGCCTTCGACATCCCCCTTCTTGCGGTTAAGGTAACGACTTCTGGCACGACCAGCTCCCATAGTGTGACGGGCGGTGTGTACAAGGCCCGTGAATGAATTCACCGTCGTATGGCTGACCGGCGATTACTAGCGATTCCAGCTTCATGCAGGCGAGTTGCAGCCTGCAATAAAAAGGTTTTTTAATATTACCAACCAAGAATTCAAAGTTGCCAATATTAAAATTTAATCAGGTATATCCAATCTTTTAATACAATGGATTCGGGTCTATTCCAAACCCACTACCGATCCGAATATAAAAAATCGCAAATGCAACAGGGCTTTCAATATTATCAACCAAGAATTCACGGTTAACAATATCAAAATGGAATCGGGTTTATCTCGTCTTTTAATAAAATTGAGTCGGGTCTATCCCGAATCCATTCTTGTGTCGAATACAATGACGTGATGATGCAATAAGGTCTTTTATATTGCAAACCAAGAATTAAAAGTTGACAATATTAAAATAATGTTAGGTCTATCCCGTCTTTGAATACAATGGATTCAGGTCTATCCCGAGCTTACTGTTGGGTTTATCGCATCTTTTTATACAATGAATTCGGGTCTTTTCCGAACCATTCTAAACCAAATATAGGAACTCAGTAATGAAGCAGGGTTATTTAATATAGTCAACAAAAAATTCAAGGGTGACAATATTAAAATGGAGCCGGGTCTATCCCGTCTTTTAGTACAATAGATTTGAGTCTATCCCGAACCCATTATTGGCATATCGCAAACCTACTTATGGTTGTATCCCATTTTCTTACACAATGGATTCGGATCTATCCCGAACCCACTTCTATACCGGACATCGAAACTCACGGATGGAACAGGACGCGTAATACTACCGACCAAGAATTAAAGGTTAACAATATAAAAATGAAGTCAGGTCTCTCCCGTCTATTAATACAATGGATTCGGGTCCGTCCCGATCCCACTTATAGGTCTATCTTATCTATTGATGCAATGGATTCGGGTCTATTCCAAACCCACTCCCGATCTGAATATCAAAATCACAAATGCAACAGGGATTCAAATATTATCAACCAAGAATTCAAAATTGATAATATTAAAATGGAGTCGGGTCTATCTCGTCTTTTAATACAATGGATTCTGGTCTATCCCATCTTTTTACACAATGGATTTGGGTCTATCCAAAACCCATTTCTAAACCGAATATTGAGAGTCACTGATGCCACAGGATCTTTTAATATTGTTAACCAATAATAAAAAATTGACATCTAAAAATTTCAACCGGGTCTATCCTGTCTTTCAATAAAATTGAGTTGGGTCTATCCCGAGCTCATTCTTGTGTCAAATACAATGATGTGATGATGCAATAAGGTCTTTTAATATTGCCAACCAAGAATTCAAAGTTGTCAATATTAAAATTTAAAATTCAATCTTTTAATACAATGTATTCGGGACTATCCCGAACCCACTTATGTCTTTATCCCATCTTTTTATTCATAGAATTCGGGTCTATTCCTAACCCATTTAAAACCTAATATAGGAACTCGGTAATGAAGCAGGGTCGTTTAATATTGTCAACAAAAAATTCAAGGTTGATAATATTAAAATGGAGTCGAGTCTATCCCGTCTTTTAGTACGATAGATTCGAGTATATCTCGAACCCATTATTGGTATATCGCGAACATACTTATGGGTCTATCCCATTTTTTTACACAATGGATTGGGTGCTATTCCGAACCCACTTTTATACCAAACATCAAAATCACTAATGGAACATGACTTTAATACTATCCACAAGGAATTCAAGGTTGACAATATTAAAATGAAGTTGAGTCTATCCCGTATATAATTACAATGGAGTCGGGTCTATCCCGTCGTTTAGTACAATATATTCGGGTCTATCCCAAATTCATTATTGGTCTATCACGAACCTACTTATTGGTCTATCTCAACTTCTTTACACATTGGATTCGGGTCTATCTCGAACCCACTTCTATACCGATCATCGAAACTCACTGATCGAACAAGACTTTTAATATTACCAAGAATTGTCACGGTCGACAATATTAAAATGAAGTCGGCTCTATCCCATCATTTAATACAATGGATTCAAGTTTATCCCAATCCCACTTATGGTTCTATCACATCGTTTTCCACAATGGATTCGGGTCTATCCCGAACCCACTCCCAAGTTGAATTTAAAAATCACTAATGAAACAAAGTTTTCAATATTGTCAACCAAGAAATCAACGTTGAAACTATTAAAATGGAATCGGGTCAATCCTGAACCCATTCTTTTGTCGAATACAATGACGTGAGGTACGATAAAGTCTTTTAATATTATAAACCATGAATTCAAAGTTGACATCGTTAAAATGGAATCGGGTCTATCAAATCTTTTTATACAATGGATTTGAGTCTATCCCGAATCCATTTATGAACCGAATATCGGGTCTATCCCAAGCTCATTCTTCTGCCGAATACAATGATGTGAGAATGCAATAAGGTCTTTTAATATTTTCAATCAAGAATTCAAAGTTGACAATATTAAAATAAAGTCATGTTTATCTCGTCATTTAATACAATTGATTCAGGACTATCCCGAACCCACTTATGGCTCTATCCCATCTTTTATATAATGAATTCGAGTCTATTCCGAACCCATTTTAAACCAAATATAGAAACTCAGTAATAAAGTTGGGTCGTTTAATATTGTCATTAAAACATCAAGGTTGACAAAATTAAAATGGAGTCGGGTCTATCCTGTCTTTTAGTACAATAAATTCAAGTCTATATTGAACCCATTATTGGTATATCGCGAACCTACTGATGGGCCTATCCCATTTCTTTACACAATAGATTCGGGTCTATCCTGAACCTACTTTTATACCGAACATCGTAATTGATGGAACATGACTTTTAATACTACCGACAGAGAATTCAAGGTTGACAATATTTAAATGAAGTCGGGTCTATCCCGCTTATTAATACAATGGAGTCAGGTCTATCCCGTCTTTTAGTACAATAGATTCAGGTATATCCAGAACTCACTGATCGAACAAGACTTTCAATATTACCAAGATTTCTCACGGTTGACAATATGAAAATGAAGTCAGGTTTATCCTATTTTTTAATACAATGGATTCGAGTCTATTCCGATCCCACTTATTGGTTTATCTTATCATTTTACACAATGGATTCGGGTCTATCCCAAACCCATTTCTGAACCGAATATCAGGAGCCGCTGATGCAACATGATCTTTTAATATTGTTAACTACGAATTCAAAAATGACATATCAAAATTAAAATCGGGTCTATCCCGTCTTTTTATAAAATTGAGTCGGGTCTATCGTAAACTCATTCTTGTGCAGAATAAAATGATGTGAGGATGCAATAAGGTCTTTTAATAATGCCAATCAAGAATTCAAAGTTGACAATATTCAAATAAAGTCGAGTCTATCCCGTATTTTAATGCAATGGATTCGGGACTATACCGAACCCACTTATGGCTCTATCCCATCTTTTTATACAATGAATTCGGGTCTATTCTCAAACCATTTTAAACCAAATATAGAAACTTAGTATGAAGTAGGGTCATTTAATATTGTCAACAAAAAATTAAAGGTTGACACTATTAAAATTCAGTCGGGTCTATCCCGACTCTTAGTAGAATAGATTCGAGTCTATCTCGAACCCATAAATGGTATATCACGAACCTACTTATGGTCTATCCCAATTTTTTACACAATGGATTCGGATCTATCCCGAACCCACTCCCAAGTTGAATATAAAAATCACTAATGCAACAAACTTTTCAATATTGTCAACCAAGAATTAAAGGTTGAAAATATTAAAATGGAATCGGGTCTATCCTGAACCCATTCTTGTGTCCAATACAATGACGTGAGGATGCAATAAGGTCTTTTAATATCATCAACCATGAATTCAAAGTTGACAATATTAAAATGGAATCGAGTCTATCCCGTCTTTGTATACAATGGATTCGGGTCTAACCCAAATCCACTTATGGGTCTGTTCCATCTTTTTATACAATGGATTCAGGTCTATCCCGAATCCATTTCTGAACCGAATATCGGGAGCAACTGATGCAACATGATATTTTAAAATTGTTAACCAAGAATTCAAAATTGACATATAAAAATTGGAATCGGGTCTATCTTGTCTTTTTATAAAATAGAGTCGGGTCTCTCCTAAGCTCATTCTTGTGTCGAATACAATGACGTGAGGATGCAATAAGGACTTTTAATATTGTCAATCAAGAGTTCAAAGTTGACAATATAAAAATAAAGTTGGGTCTATCCCGTCTTTTAATACAATGGATTCAGGACTATCCCGAACCCACTTATCGCTCTATCCCATCTTTTTATACAATTAATTCGGGTCTATTCCAAACCCATTTTAAACCAAATATAGAAACTCAGTAATGAAGTTGGGTCATTTAATATTGTCATCAAAAAAATCAAGGTTGACAATATTAAAATGGAGTCGGGTCTATCCCGTCTTTTAGTACAATAGACTCGAGTCTATCCCGAACCCATTAATGGTATATCGCAAACCTACTTATGGGTCTATCCCAATTTTTAACACAATGGATTCGGATCTATCCCGAACCCACTTTTATACCGAACATCGAAACTCACTGATGGACCATGACTTTTAATACTACCAACAGAGAATTCAAGGTTGACAATATTAAAATGAAGTCGGATCAGTCTCGTCTATTAATAGAATGGAGTCGGGTCTATCCCGTCTTTTAGTACAATAGATTCAGGTCTATCCCAACTCATTATTAGTCTATCGCGAAACTACTTATGGGTCTATCTCATTTTTATACACAATGGATTCAGGTCTATCTCGAAATCACTTCTATACATAACATCGAAACTCACTTATGAAACAAGACTTTTAATATTACCAAGAATTCTCACGGTTGACAATATTAAAATGAAGTCGGGTCTATCCCGTCTTTTAATACAGTAGATTCGACTTTATCCCGATCCCACTTATGGATCTATCAATCTTTTTACATAATGGATTTGGGTCTATCCCAAACCCACTCCCAAGTTGAATATAAAATCACTAATGTAACAAAGTTTTCAATATTGTCAACCATGAATTCAAGGTTTAAAATATTAAAATGGAATCGGGTCTTTCCTGAACCCATTCTTGTGTCGAATACAATGACGTGAGGATGCAATAAGGTCTTTTAACATCGTCAACCATGAATTCAAAGTTGACAATATTAAAATGGAATCGAGTCTATCCCGTCTTTTTATACAATGGATTCGGGTCTATCCCGAATCCACTTATGGGTCTATTCCATCTTTTTATACAATGGATTCAGGTCTATCCCGAACCCATTTCTGATCCGAATATCGGGAGCCAATGATGCAACATGATATTTTAATATTGTTAACCAAGAATTTAAAATTGACATATAAAAATTGGGATCAGTCTATCTTGTCTTTTAATAAAATAGACTCTGGTTTATCCTAAGCTCATTCTTGTGCCGAATACAATGATGTGAGGATGCAATAAGGACTTTTAATATTGTCAACCAAGAATTCAAAGTTGACAATATAAAAATAAAGTCGGGTCTATCCTGTCTTTTAATACAATGGATTCGGGACTATCCCGAACCCACTTATCGCTCTATCCCATCTTTTTATATAACGAATTCGAGTCTATTCCGAACCCATTTTAAACCAAATATAGAAACTCAGTAATGAAGTTGGGTCGTTTAATATTGTCATTAAAAAAATCAAGGTTGACAATATTAAAATGGAGTCGGATCTATCCTGTCTTTTAGTACAATAAATTCAAGTCTATAACGAACCCATTATTGGTATATCGCGAACCTACTGACGGCCTATCCCATTTTTTTACACAATAGATTTGGGTCTATCCTGAATAACTGATGGAACATGACTTTTAATACTACCGACAGAGAATTCAAGGTTGATAATATTTAAATGAAGTCGGGTCTATCTCGCCTATTAATACAATGGAGTCAGGTCTATCCCGTTGTTTAGTACAATAGATTCAGGTATATCCCGAACTCACCGATCGAACAAGACTTTCAATATTACCAAGATTTCTCACGGTTGACAATATGAAAATGAAGTCGGGTCTATCCCGTTTTTTAATACAATCGATTCGAGTCTATTCCGATCCCACTTATTGGTTTATCTTATCGTTTTAAACAATGGATTCGGGTCTATCCCAAACCCATTTCTGAACCGAATATCAGGAGCCGCTGATGCAACATGATCTTTTGATATTGTTAACTAAGAATTCAAAAATGACATATCAAAATTAGAATCGGGTCTATACCGTCTTTTTATAAAATTGAGTCGGGTCTATCCCAAACTCATTCTTGTGCTGAATAAAATGACATGAGGATTCGTCAACCATGAATTCAAAGTTGACAATATTAAAATGGAATCGAGTCTATCCCGTCTTTGTATACAATGGATTCGGGTCTATCCCAAATCCACTTATGGGTCTGTTCCATCCTTTTATACAATGGATTCAGGTCTATCCCGAATCCATTTCTAAACCAAATATCGGGAGTAACTGATGCAACATGATATTTAAAAATTGTTAACCAAGAATTCAAAATTGACATATAAAAATTGGAATCGGGTCTATCTTTTCTTTTAATAAAATAGAGTTGGGTCTATCCTAAGCTCATTCTTGTGTCGAATAAAATGATGTGAGGATGCAATAAGGACTTTTAATATTGTCAATCAAGAGTTCAAAGTTGACCATATAAAAATAAAGTTGGGTCTATCCCGTCTTTTAATACAATGGAGTCAGGACTATCTCGAACCCACTTATCGCTCTATCCCATCTTTTTATACAATTAATTCGGGTCTATTTCGAACCCATTTTAAACCAAATATAGAAACTCAGCAATGAAGTTGGGTCGTTTAATATTGTCATCAAAAAATCAAGGTTTACAATATTAAAATGGAGTCGGGTCTATCCCATCTTTTAGTACAATAGACTCGAGACTATCCCGAACCCATTATTGGTATCTCGCAAACCTACTTATGGGTCTATCCCAATTTTTAACACAATGGATTCGGATCTATCCTGAACCCACTTTTATACCGAACATCGGAACTCACTGATGGAACATGACTTTTAATACTAGCAACAGAGAATTCAAGGTTGACAATATTAAAATGAAGTCGGATCAGTCTCGTCTATTAATAGAATGGAGTCGGGTCTATCCCGTCTTTTAGTACAATAGCTTCAGGTCTATCCCAACTCATTATTAGTCTATCGCGAAACTACTTATGGGTCTATCTCATTTTTATACACAATGGATTCAGGTCTATCTCGAAATCACTTCTATACCTAACATCGAAACTCACTTATGAAACAAGACTTTTAATATTACCAAGAATTCTCACGGTTGACAATATTAAATTGATGTCGGGTCTAACCCATCTTTTAATATAGTAGATTCGACTTTATCCCGATCCCACTTATGGATCTATCCATGTTTTTACACAATGGATTTGGGTCTATCCCAAACCCACTCCCAAGTTGAATATAAAAATCACTAATGTAACAAAGTTTTCAATATTGTCAACCATGATTTCAAGGTTGAAAATATTAAAATGGAATCGGGTCTATTCTTAACCCATTGTTGTGTCGAATACAATGACGTGAGGATGCAATAAGGTCTTTTAACATCGTCAACCATGAATTCAAAGTTGACAATATTAAAATGGAATCGAGTCTATCCCGTCTTTTTATACAATGGATTCGGGTCTATCCCGAATCCACTTATGGGTCTATTCCATCTTTTTATACAATGGATTCAGGTCTATCCCGAACTCATTTCTGAACCGAATATCGGGAGCCGATGATGCAACATGATATTTTAATATTGTTAAACAAGAATTCAAAATTGACATATCAAAATTGGAATCAGGTCTATCTTGTCTTTTAATAAAATAGAGTCGAGTTTATCCTAAGTTCATTCTTGTGCCGAATACAATGATGTGAGGATGCAATATGGACTTTTAATATTGTCAACCAAGAATTCAAATTTGACAATATAAAAATAAAGTTGGGTCTATCCTGTCTTTTAATACAATGGATTCGGGACTATCCCGAACCACTTATCGCTCTATCCAATCTTTTTATATAATGAATTCGAGTCTATTCCGAACCCATTTTAAACCAAATATAGAAACTCAGTAATGAAGTTGGGTCGTTTAATATTGTCATTAAAAAAATCAAGGTTGACAATATTAAAATGGAGTCGGGTCTATCCTGTCTTTTAGTACAATAAATTCAAGTCTATACCGAACCCATTATTGGTATATCGCGAACCTACTGATCGGCCTGTCCCATTTCTTTACACAATAGATTTGGGTCTATCCTGAACCCACTTTCATATCGAACATCGTAACTGATGGAACATGACTTTTAATACTACCGACAGAGAATTCAAGGTTGACAATATTTAAATGAAGTCGGGTTTATCCCGCCTTTTAATACAATGGAGTCAGGTCTATCCCGTCTTTTAGTACAATAGATTCAGGTATATCTCGAACTCACTGATCGAACAAGACTTTCAATATTACCAAGATTTCCCACAGTTGACAATATGAAAATGAAGTCGGGTCTATCCCATTTTTTAATACAATGGATTCGAGTCTGTTCCGATCCCACTTATTTGTTTATCTTATCGTTTTACACAATGGATTCAGGTCTACCCCAAACCCATTTCTGAACCGAATATCATGAGCCGCTGATGCAACATGATCTTTTAATATTGTTGACTAGGAATTCAAAAATGACATATCAAAATTAGAATCGGGTCTATCCCGTCTATTTATAAAATTGAGTCGGGTCTATCCCAAACTCATTCTTGTGCTGAATAAAATGACGTGAGGATGCAATAAGGTCTTTTAATAATGCCAATCAAGAATTCAAAGTTGACAATATTCAAATAAAGTCGGGTCTATCCCGTATTTTAATACAATGGATTCGGGACTATACCGAACCCACTTATGGCTCTATCCCATCTTTTTATACAATGAATTCGGGTCTATTCCCAAACCATTTTAAACCAAATATAGGAACTTAGTATGAAGTAGGGTCATTTAATATTGTCAACAAAAAATTAAAGGTTGACAATATTAAAATTCAGTCGGGTCTATCCCGACTTTTAGTAGAATATATTCGAGTCTATCTCGAACCCATTATTGGCATATCGCGAACCTACTTATGGTCTATCCCAATTTTTTACACAATGGATTCGGATCTATCCCGAACCCACTCCAAAGTTGAATATAAAAATCACTAATGCAACAAAGTTTTCAATATTGTCAACCAAGAATTCAAGGTTGAAAATATTAAAAGGGAATCGGGTCTATCCTGAACCCATTCTTGTGTCGAATACAATGACGTGAGGATGCAATAAGGTCTTTAATATCGTCAACCATGAATTCAAAGTTGACAATATTAAAATGGAATCGAGTCTTTCCCGTCTTTGTATACAATGGATTCGGGTCTATCCCAAATCCACTTATGGGTCTGTTCCATCCTTTTATACAATGGATTCAGGTCTATCCCGAACCCATTTCTGAACCAAATATCGGGAGCAACTGATGCAACATGATATTTTAAAATTGTTAACCAAGAATTCAAAATTGACATATAAAAATTGGAATCGGGTCTATCTTGTCTTTTAATAAAATAGAGTCGGGTCTCTCCTAAGCTCATTCTTGTGTCGAATAAAATGATGTGAGGATGCAATAAGGACTTCTAATATTGTCAATCAAGAGTTCAAAGTTGACCATATAAAAATAAAGTTGGGTCTATCCCGTCTTTTAATACAATGGATTCAGGACTATCCCGAACCCACTTATCGCTCTATCCCATCTTTTTATACAATTAATTCGGGTCTATTCCGAACCCATTTTAAACCAAATATAGAAACCCAGTAATGAAGTTGGGTCGTTTAATATTGTCATCAAAAAAATCAAGGTTGACAATATTAAAATGGAGTCGGGTCTATCCCGTCTTTTAGTACAATAGACTCGAGTCTATCCCGAACCCATTATTGGTATATCGCAAACCTACTTATGGGTCTATCCCAATTTTTAGCACCATGGATTCGGATCTATCCTGAACCCACTTTTATACCGAACATCGGAACTCACTGATGGAACATGACTTTTAATACTACCAACAGAGAATTCAAGGTTGACAACATTAAAATGAAGTCGGATCAGTCTCGTCTATTAATAGAATGGAGTCGAGTCTATCCCGTCTTTTAGTACAATAGCTTCAGGTCTATCCCAACTCATTATTAGTTTATCGCGAAACTACTTATGGGTCTATCTCATTTTTATACACAATGGATTCAGGTCTATCTGGAAATCACTTCTATACCTAACATCGAAACTCACTTATGAAACAAGACTTTTAATATTACCAAGAATTCTCACGGTTGACAATATTAAAATGAAGTCGAGTCTATCCCATCTTTTAATACAATAGATTCGACTTTATCCCGATCCCACTTATGGATCTATCCATCTTTTTACACAATGGATTTGGGTCTATCCCAAACCCACTCCCAAGTTGAATATAAAAATCACTAATGTAACAAAGTTTTCAATATTGTCAACCATGAATTCAAGGTTGAAAATATTAAAATGGAATTGGGTCTATCCTGAACCCATTCTTGTGTCGAATACAATGACGTGAGGATGCAATAAGGTCTTTTAACATCGTCAACCATGAATTCAAAGTTGACAATATTAAAATGGAATCGAGTCTATCCCGTCTTTTTATACAATGGATTCGGGTCTATCCCGAATCCACTTATGGGTCTATTCCATCTTTTTATACAATGGATTCAGGTCTATCCCGAACTCATTTCTGAACCGAATATCGGGAGCCGATGATGCAACATGATATTTTAATATTGTTAACCAAGAATTCAAAATTGACATATAAAAATTGGAATCAGGTCTATATTGTATTTTAATAAAATAGAGTCGGGTTTATCCTAAGTTCATTCTTGTGCCGAATACAATGATGTGAGGATGCAATAAGGACTTTTAATATTGTCAACCAAGAATTCAAATTTGACAATATAAAAATAAAGTCGGGTCTATCCTGTCTTTTAATACAATGGATTCAGGACTATCCCGAACCCACTTATCGCTCTATCCCATCTTTTTATACAATTAATTCGGGTCTATTCCGAACCCATTTTAAACCAAATATAGAAACCCAGTAATGAAGTTGGGTCGTTTAATATTGTCATCAAAAAAATCAAGGTTGACAATATTAAAATGAAGTCGGGTCTATCCCGTCTTTTAGTACAATAGACTCGAGTCTATCCCGAACCCATTATTGGTATATCGCAAACCTACTTATGGGTCTATCCCAATTTTTAGCACCATGGATTCGGATCTATCCTGAACCCACTTTTATACCGAACATCGGAACTCACTGATGGAACATGACTTTTAATACTACCAACAGAGAATTCAAGGTTGACAACATTAAAATGAAGTCGGATCAGTCTCGTCTATTAATAGAATGGAGTCGAGTCTAGCCCGTCTTTTAGTACAATAGCTTCAGGTCTATCCCAACTCATTATTAGTCTATCGCGAAACTACTTATGGGTCTATCTCATTTTTATACACAATGGATTCAGGTCTATCTGGAAATCACTTCTATACCTAACATCGAAACTCACTTATGAAACAAGACTTTTAATATTACCAAGAATTCTCACGGTTGACAATATTAAAATGAAGTCGAGTCTATCCCGTCTTTTGATACAATAGATTCGACTTTATCCCGATCCCACTTATGGATCTATCCATCTTTTTACACAATGGATTTGGGTCTATCCCAAACCCACTCCCAAGTTGAATATAAAAATCACTAATGTAACAAAGTTTTCAATATTGTCAACCATGAATTCAAGGTTGAAAATATTAAAATGGAATCGAGTCTATCCTTAACCCATTCTTGTGTCGAATACAATGACGTGAGGATGCAATAAGGTCTTTTAACATCGTCAACCATGAATTCAAAGTTGACAATATTAAAATGGAATCGAGTCTATCCCGTCTTTTTATACAATGGATTCGGGTCTATCCCGAATCCACTTATGGGTCTATTCCATCTTTTTATACAATGGATTCAGGTCTATCCCGAACTCATTTCTGAACCGAATATCGGGAGCCGATGATGCAACATGAAATTTTAATATTGTTAACCAAGAATTCAAAATTGACATATAAAAATTGGAATCAGGTCTATATTGTATTTTAATAAAATAGAGTCGGGTTTATCCTAAGTTCATTCTTGTGCCGAATACAATGATGTGAGGATGCAATAAGGACTTTTAATATTGTCAACCAAGAATTCAAATTTGACAATATAAAAATAAAGTCGGGTCTATCCTGTCTTTTAATACAATGGATTCGGGACTATCCCGAACCCACTTATCGCTCTATCCCATCTTTTTATATAATGAATTCGAGTCTATTCCGAACCCATTTTAAACCAAATATAGAAACTCAGTAATGAAGTTGGGTCGTTTAATATTGTCATTAAAAAAATCAAGGTTGACAATATTAAAATGGAGTCGGGTCTATCCTGTCTTTTAGTACAATAAATTCAAGTCTATACCGAACCCATTATTGGTATATCGCGAACCTACTGATGGGCCTGTCCCATTTCTTTACACAATAGATTTGGGTCTATCCTGAACCCACTTTCATATCGAACATCGTAACTGATGGAACATGACTTTTAATACTACCAACAGAGAATTCAAGGTTGACAATATTTAAATGAAGTCGGGTCTATCCCGCCTATTAATACAATGGAGTCAGGTCTATCCCGTCCTTTAGTACAATAGATTCAGGTATATCCCGAACTCACTGATCGAACAAGACTTTCAATATTACCAAGATTTCTCACGGTTGACAATATGAAAATGAAGTCGGGTCTATCCCATTTTTTAATACAATGGATTCGAGTCTGTTCCGATCCCACTTGTTGGTTTATCTTATCGTTTTACACAATGTATTCGGGTATATCCCAAACCCATTTCTGAACCGAATATCAGGAGCCGCTGATGCAACATGATCTTTTAATATTGTTAACTAGGAATTCAAAAATGACATTTCAAAATTATAATCGGGTCTATCCCATCTTTTTATAAAATTGAGTCGGGTCTATCCCAAACTCATTCTTGTTCTGAATAAAATGACGTGAGGATGCAATAAGGTCTTTTAATAATGCCAATCAAGAATTCAAAGTTGACAATATTCAAATAAAGTCGGGTCTATTCCGTATTTTAATACAATGGATTCGGGACTATACCGAACCCACTTATGGCTCTATCCCATCTTTTTATACAATGAATTCGGGTCTATTCCCAAACCATTTTAAACCAAATATAGGAACTTAGTATGAAGTAGGGTCATTTAATATTGTCAACAAAAAATTAAAGGTTGACAATATTAAAATTCAGTCGGGTCTATCCCGACTTTTAGTAGAATAGATTCGAGTCTATCTCGAACCCATTATTGGCATATCGCGAACCTACTTATGGTCTATCACAATTTTTTACACAATGGATTCGGATCTATCCCGAACCCACTCCAATAAAAATCACTAATGCAACAAAGTTTTCAATATTGTCAACCAAGAATTCAAGGTTGAAAATATTAAAAGGGAATCGGGTCTATCCTGAACCCATTCTTGTGTCGAATACAATGACGTGAGGATGCAATAAGGTCTTTAATATCGTCAACCATGAATTCAAAGTTGACAATATTAAAATGGAATCGAGTCTTTCCCGTGTTTGTATACAATGGATTCGGGTCTATCCCAAATCCACTTATGGGTCTGTTCCATCCTTTTATACAATGGATTCACGTCTATCCCGAACCCATTTCTGAACCAAATATCGGGAGCAACTGATGCAACATGATATTTTAAAATTGTTAACCAAGAATTCAAAATTGACATATAAAAATTGGAATCGGGTCTATCTTGTCTTTTAATAAAATAGAGTCGGGTCTCTCCTAAGCTCATTCTTGTGTCGAATAAAATGATGTGAGGATGCAATAAGGACTTCTAATATTGTCAATCAAGAGTTCAAAGTTGACCATATAAAAATAAAGTTGGGTCTATCCCGTCTTTTAATACAATGGATTCAGGACTATCCCGAACCCACTTATCGCTCTATCCCATCTTTTTATACAATTAATTCGGGTCTATTCCGAACCCATTTTAAACCAAATATAGAAACCCAGTAATAAAGTTGGGTCGTTTAATATTGTCATCAAAAAAATCAAGGTTGACAATATTAAAATGGAGTCGGGTCTATCCCGTCTTTTAGTACAATAGACTCGAGTCTATCCCGAACCCATTATTGTATATCGCAAACCTACTTATGGGTCTATCCCAATTTTAAGCACCATGGATTCGGATCTATCCTGAACCCACTTTTATACCGAACATCGGAACTCACTGATGGAACATGACTTTTAATACTACCAACAGAGAATTCAAGGTTGACAACATTAAAATGAAGTCGGATCAGTCTCGTCTATTAATAGAATGGAGTCGAGTCTATCCCGTCTTTTAGTACAACAGCTTCAGGTCTATCCCAACTCATTATTAGTCTATCGCGAAACTACTTATGGGTCTATCTCATTTTATACACAATGGATTCAGGTCTATCTGGAAATCACTTCTATACCTAACATCGAAACTCACTTATGAAACAAGACTTTTAATATTACCAAGAATTCTCACGGTTGACAATATTAAAATGAAGTCGAGTCTATCCCGTCTTTTAATACAATAGATTCGACTTTATCCCGATCCCACTTATGGATCTATCCATCTTTTTACACAATGGATTTGGGTCTATCCCAAACCCACTCCCAAGTTGAATATAAAAATCACTAATGTAACAAAGTTTTCAATATTGTCAACCATGAATTCAAGGTTGAAAATATTAAAATGGAATCGAGTCTATCCTGAACCCATTCTTGTGTCGAATACAATGACGTGAGGATGCAATAAGGTCTTTTAACATCGTCAACCATGAATTCAAAGTTGACAATATTAAAATGGAATCGAGTCTATCCCGTCTTTTTATACAATGGATTCGGGTCTATCCCGAATCCACTTATGGGTCTATTCCATCTTTTTATACAATGGATTCAGGTCTATCCCGAACTCATTTCTGAACCGAATATCGGGAGCCGATGATGCAACATGATATTTTAATATTGTTAACCAAGAATTCAAAATTGACATATAAAAATTGGAATCAGGTCTATATTGTATTTTAATAAAATAGAGTCGGGTTTATCCTAAGTTCATTCTTGTGCCGAACACAATGATGTGAGGATGCAATAAGGACTTTTAATATTGTCAACCAAGAATTCAAATTTGACAATATAAAAATAAAGTCGGGTCTATCCTGTCTTTTAATACAATGGATTCGGGACTATCCCGAACCCACTTATCGTTCTATCCCATCTTTTTATATAATGAATTCGAGTCTATTCCGAACCCATTTTAAACCAAATATAGAAACTCAGTAATGAAGTTGGGTCGTTTAATATTGTCATTAAAAAAATCAAGGTTGACAATATTAAAATTGAGTCGGGTCTATCCTGTCTTTTAGTACAATAAATTCAAGTCTATACCGAACCCATTATTGGTATATCGCGAACCTACTGATGGGCCTGTCCCATTTCTTTACACAATAGATTTGGGTCTATCCAGAACCCACTTTCATATCGAACATCGTAACTGATGGAACATGACTTTTAATACTACCGACAGAGAATTCAAGGTTGACAATATTTAAATGAAGTCGGGTCTATCCCGCCTACTAATACAATGGAGTCAGGTCTATCCCGCCCTTTAGTACAATAGATTCAGGTATATCCCGAACTCACTGATCGAACAATACTTTCAATATTACCAAGATTTCTCACGGTTGACAATATGAAAATGAAGTCGGGTCTATCCCATTTTTTAATACAATGGATTCGAGTCTGTTCCGATCCCACTTATTGGTTTATCTTATCGTTTTACACAATGAATTCGGGTATATCCCAAACCCATTTCTGAACCGAATATCAGGAGCCGCTGATGCAACATGATCTTTTAATATTGTTAACTAGGAATTCAAAAATGACATACCAAAATTAGAATCGGGTCTATCCCGTCTTTTTATAAAATTGAGCCGGGTGTATCCCAAACTCATTCTTGTGCTGAATAAAATGCCGTGAGGATGCAATAAGGTCTTTTAATAATTCCAATCAAGAATTCAAAGTTGACAATATTCAAATAAAGTCGGGTCTATCCCGTATTTTAATACAATGGATTCGGGACTATACCGAACCCACTTATGGCTCTATCCCATCTTTTTATACAATGAATTCGGGTCTATTCCCAAACCATTTTAAACCAATTATAGGAACTTAGTATGAAGTAGGGTCATTTAATATTGTCAACAAAAAATTAAAGGTTGACAATATTAAAATTCAGTCGGGTCTATCCCGACTTTTAGTAGAATAGATTCGAGTCTATCTCGAACCGATTATTGGCATATCGCGAACCTACTTTTGGTCTATCCCAATTTTTTACACAATGGATTCGGATCTATCCCGAACCCACTCCAAAGTTGAATATAAAAATCACTAATGCAACAAAGTTTTCAATATTGTCAACCAAGAATTCAAGGTTGAAAATATTAAAATGGAATCGGGTCTATCCTGAACCCATTCTTGTGTCGAATACAATGACGTGAGGATGCAATAAGGTCTTTTAATATCGTCAACCATGAATTCAAAGTTGACAATATTAAAATTGAATCGAGTCTATCCCGTCTTTGTATACAATGGATTCGGGTCTATCCCAAATCCACTTATGGGTCTGTTCCATCCTTTTATACAATGGATTTAGGTCTATCCCGAACCCATTTCTGAACCAAATATCGGGAGAGACTGATGCAACATGATATTTTAAAATTGTTAACCAAGAATTCAAAATTGACATATAAAAATTGGAATCGGGTCTATCTTGTCTTTTAATTAAATAGAGTCGGGTCTATCCTAAGCTCATTCTTGTGTCGAATACAATGATGTGAGGATGCAATAAGGACTTTTAATATTGTCAATCAAGAGTTCAAAGTTGACCATATAAAAATAAAGTTGGGTCTATCCCGTCTTTTAATACAATGGATTCAGGACTATCCCGAACCCACTTATCGCTCTATCCCATCTTTTTATACAATTAATTCGGGTCTATTCGGAACCCATTTTAAACCAAATATAGAAACTCAGTAATGAAGTTTGGTCGTTCAATATTGTCATCAAAAAATCAAGGTTGACAATATTAAAATGGAGTCGGGTCTATCCTGTCTTTTAGTACAATAGACTCGAGTCTATCCCGAACCCATTATTGGTATATCGCAAACCTACTTATGGGTCTATCCCAATTTTTAACACAATGGATTCGGATCTATCCTGAACCCACTTTTATACCGAACATCGGAACTCACTGATGGAACATGACTTTTAATACTACCAACAGAGAATTCAAGGTTGACTATATTAAAATGAAGTCGGATCAGTCTCGTCTATTAATAGAATGGAGCCGAGTCTATCCCGTCTTTTAGTACAATAGCTTCAGGTCTATCCCAACTCATTATTAGTCTATCGCGAAGCTATTTATGGGTCTATCTCATTTTTATACACAATGGATTCAGGTCTATCGTGAAATCACTTCTATACCTAACATCGAAACTCACTTATGAAACAAGACTTTTAATATTACCAAGAATTCTCCCGGTTGACAATATTAAAATGAAGTCGAGTCTATCCCGTCTTTTAATACAATAGATTCGACTTTATCTTGATCCCACTTATGGATCTATCCATCTTTTTACACAATGGATTTGGGTCTATCCCAAACCCACTCCCAAGATGAATATAAAAATTACTAATGTAACAAAGTTTTCAATATTGTCAACCATGAATTCAAGGTTGAAAATATTAAAATGGAATCGGGTCTATCCTGAACCCATTCTTGTGTCGAATAAAATGACGTGAGGATGCAATAAGGTCTTTTAACATCGTCAACCATGAATTCAAAGTTGACAATATTAAAATGGAATCGAGTCTAACCCGTCTTTTTATACAATGGATTCGGGTCTATCCCGAATCCACTTATGGGTCTATTCCATCTTTTTATACAATGGATCCAAGTCTATCCCGAACTCATTTCTGAATCGAATATCGGGAGCCGATGATGCAACATGATATTTTAATATTGTTAACCAAGAATTCAAAATTGACATATAAAAATTGGAATCAGGTCTATATTGTATTTTAATAAAATAGAGTCGGGTTTATCCTGAGTTCATTCTTGTGCCGAATACAATGATGTGAGGATGCAATAAGGACTTTTAATATTGTCAACCAAGAATTCAAATTTGACAATATAAAAATAAAGTCGGGTCTATCCTGTCTTTTAATACAATGGATTCGGGACTATCCCGAACCCACTTATCGCTCTATCCCATCTTTTTATATAATGAATTCGAGTCTATTCCGAACCCATTTTAAACCAAATATAGAAACTCAGTAATGAGGTTGGGTCGTTTAATATTGTCATTAAAAAAATCATGGTTGACAATATTTAAATGGAGTCGGGTCTATCCTGTCTTTTAGTACAATAAATTCAAGTCTATACCGAACCCATTATTGGTATATCGCGAACCTACTGATGGGCATGTCCCATTTGTTTACACAATAGAATAGGGTATATCCTAAACCCACTTTCATATCGAACATCGTAACTGATGGAACATGACTTTTAATACTGCCGACAGAGAATTCAAGGTTGACAATATTTAAATGAAGTCGGGTCTATCCCGCCTATTAATACAATGGAGTCAGGTCTATCCCGTCTTTTAGTACAATAGATTCAGGTATATCCCGAACTCACTGATCGAACAAGACTTTCAATATTACCAAGATTTCTCACGGTTGACAATATGAAAATGAAGTCGGGTCTATCCCATTTTTTAATACAATGGATTCGAGTCTGTTCCGATACCACTTATTGGTTTATCTTATCGTTTTACACAATGGATTCGGGTCTATCCCAAACCCATTTCTGAACCGAATATCAGGAGCCGCTGATGCAACATGTTCTTTTAATATTGTTAACTAGGAATTCAAAAATGACATATCAAAATTAGAATCGGGTCTATCCCGTCTTTTTATAAAATTGAGTCGGGACTATCCCAAACTCATTCTTGTGCTGAATAAAATGACGTGAGGATGCAATAAGGTCTTTTAATAATGCCAATCAAGAATTCAAAGTTGACAATATTCAAATAAAGTCGGGTCTATCCCGTATTTTAATACAATGGATTCTGGACTATACCGAACCCACTTATGGCTCTATCCCATCTTTTTTATACAATGAATTCGGGTCTATTCCCAAACCATTTTAAACCAAATATAGGAACTTAGTATGAAGTAGGGTCATTTAATATTTTCAACAAAAATTAAAGTTTGACAATATTAAAATTCAGTCGGGTCTATCCCGACTTTTAGTAGAATAGATTCGAGTCTATCTCGAACCCATTATTGGCATATCGCGAACCTACTTATGGTCTATCCCAATTTTTTACACAATGGATTCGGATCTATCCCGAACCCACTCCAAAGTTGAATATAAAAATCACTAATGCAACAAAGTTTTCAATATTGTCAACCAAGAATTCAAGGTTGAAAATATTAAAAGGGAATCGGGTCTATCCTAAACCCATTCTTGTGTCGAATACAATGACGTGAGGATACAATAAGGTCTTTTAATATCGTCAACCATGAATTCAAAGTTGAAAATATTAAAATGGAATCGAGTCTATCCCGTCTTTGTATACAATGGATTCGGGTCTATCCCAAATCCACTTATGTGTCTGTTCCATCCTTTTATACAATGGATTCAGGTCTATCCCGAACCCATTTCTGAACCAAATATCGGGAGCAACTGATGCAACATTATATTTTAAAATTGTTAACCAAGAATTCAAAATTGACATATAAAATTTGGAATCGGGTCTATCTTGTCTTTTAATTAAATAGAGTCGGGTCTATCCTAAGCTCGTTCTTGTGTCGAATAAAATGATGTGAGCATGCAATAAGGACTTTAAATATTGTCAATCAAGAGTTCAAAGTTGACCATATAAAAATAAAGTTGGGTCTATCCCGTCTTTTAATACAATGGATTCAGGACTATCCCGAACCCACTTATCGCTCTATCCCATCTTTTTATACAATTAATTCGGGTCTATTCGGAACCCATTTTAAACCAAATATAGAAAATCAGTAATGAAGTTGGGTCGTTTAATATTGTCATCAAAAAAATCAAGGTTGACAATATTAAAATGGAGTCGGGTCTATCCCGTCTTTTAGTACAGTAGACTCGAGTCTATCCCGAACCCATTATTGGTATATCGTAAACCTTCTTATGGGTCTATCCCAATTTTTAACACAATGGATTCGGATCTATCCTGAACCCACTTTTATACCGAACATCGGAACTCACTGATGGAACATGACTTTTAATACTACCAACAGAGAATTCAAGGTTGACAATATTAAAATGAAGTCGGATCAGTCTCGTCTATTAATAGAATGGAGTCGAGTCTATCCCGTCTTTTAGTACAATAGCTTCAGGTCTATCCCAACTCATTATTAGTCTATCGCGAAACTATTTATGGGTCTATCTCATTTTTATACACAATGGATTCAGGTCTATCTGGAAATCACTTCTATACCTGACATCGAAACTCACTTATGAAACAAGACTTTTAATATTACCAAGAATTCTCACGGTTGACAATATTAAAAAGAAGTCGACTCTATCCCGTCTTTTAATACAATAGATTCGACTTTATCTTGATCCCACTTATGGATCTATCCATCTTTTTACACAATGGATTTGGGTCTATCCCAAACCCACTCCCAAGATGAATATAAAAATCACTAATGTAACAAAGTTTTCAATATTGTCAACCATGAATTCAAGGTTAAAAATATTAAAATGGAATCGGGTCTATCCTGAACCCATTCTTGTGTCGAATATAATGACGTGAGGATGCAATAAGGTCTTTTAACATCGTCAACCATGAATTCAAAGTTGACAATATTAAAATTGAATCGAGTCTATCCCGTCTTTTTATACAATGGATTCGGGTCTATCCCGAATCCACTTATGGGTCTATTCCATCTTTTTATACAATGGATTCAGGTCTATCACGAACTCATTTCTGAACCGAATATCGGGAGTCGATGATGCAACATGATATTTTAAAATTGTTAACCAAGAATTCAAAATTGACATATAAAATTTGGAATCGGGTCTATCTTGTCTTTTAATAAAATAGAGTCGGGTCTGTCCTAAGCTCATTCGTGTGTCGAATACAATGACATGAGGATGCAATAAGGACTTTTAATATTGTCAATCAAGAGTTTAAAGTTGACAATATAAAAATAAAGTTGGGTCTATCCCGTCTTTTAATACAATGGATTCAGGACTATCCCGAACCCACTTATCGCTCTATCCCATCTTTTTATACAATTAATTCAGGTCTATTCCGAACCCATTTTAAACTAAATATAGAAACTCAATAATGAAGTTGGGTCGTTTAATAATGTCATCAAAAAATCAAGGTTGACAATATTAAAATGGAGTCGGGTCTATCCCGTCTTTTACTACAATAGACTCGAGTCTATCCCGAACCCATTATTGGTATATCGCAAACCTACTTATGGGCCTATCCCAATTTTTAACACAATGGATTCGGATCTATCCCGAACCCACTTTTATACCGAACATCGAAACTCACTGATGGAACATGACTTTTAATACTACCAACAGAGAATTCAAGGTTGACAATATTAAAATGAAGTCGGATCAGTCTCGTCTATTAATAGAATGGAGTCGGGTCTATCCCGTTTTTTAGTACAATAGCATCTGGTCTATCCCAACTCATTATTAGTCTATCGCGAAACTACTTATGGGTCTATCTCATTTTTATACACAATGGATTCAGGTCTATCTGGAAATTACTTCTATACCTAACATCGAAACTCACTTATGAAACAAGACTTTTAACATTACCAAGAATTCTCATGGTTGACAATATTAAAATGAAGTCGAGTCTATCCCGTCTTTTAATACAGTAGATTCGACTTTATCCCAATCCCACTTATGGATCTATCCATCTTTTTACACAATGGATTTGGGTCTCTCCCAAACCCACTCCCAAGTTGAATATAAAAATCACTAATGTAACAATGTTTTCAATATTGTCAACCATGAATTCAAGGTTGAAAATATTAAAATGGAATCGGGTCTATCCTGAACCCATTCTTGTGTCGAATACAATGACGTGAGGATGCAATAAGGTCTTTTAACATCGTCAACCATGAATTCAAAGTTGACAATATTAAAATGGAATCGAGTCTATCCCGTCATTTTATACAATGGATTCGGGTCTATCCCGAATCCACTTATATGTCTATTCCATCTTTTTATACAATGGATTCAGGTCTATCCCGAACTCATTTCTGAACCGAATATCGGGAGCTGATGATGCAACATGATATTTTAATATTGTTAACCAAGAATTCAAAATTTACATATAAAAATTGGAATCAGGTCTATCTTGTCTTTTAATAAAATAGAGTCGGGTTTATCCTAAGCTCATTCTTGGCCCGAATACAATGATGTGAGGATGCAATAAGGACTTTTAATATTGTCAACCAAGAATTCAAAGTTGACAATATAAAAATAAAAGTCGGGTCTATCCTGTCTTTTAATACAATGGATTCGGGACTATCCCGAACCCACTTATCGCTCTATCCCATCTTTTTATATAATGAATTCGAGTCTATTCCGAACCCATTTTAAACCAAATATAGAAACTCAGTAATGAAGTTGGGTCGTTTAATATTGTCGTTAAAAAATCAAGGTTGACAATATTAAAATTGAGTCGGGTCTATCCTGTCTTTTAGTGCTATAAATTCAAGTCTATACCGAACCCATTATTGGTATATCGCGAACCTACTGATGGGCCTATCCCATTTCTTTACACAATAGATTTGGGTCTATCCTGAACCCACTTTTATACCGAACATCGTAACTGATGGAACATGACTTTTAATACTACCGACAGAGAATTCAAGGTTGACAATATTTAAATGAAGTCGGGACTATCCCGCCTATTAATACAATGGAGTCAGGTCTATCCCGTTGTTTAGTACAATAGATTCAGGTATATCCCGAACTCACTGATCGAACAAGACTTTCAATATTACCAAGATTTCTCACGGTTGACAATATGAAAATGAAGTCGGGTCTATCCCATTTTTTAATACAATGGATTTGAGTCTATTCCGATCCCACTTATGGGTTTATCTTATCGTTTTACTCAATGGATTCGGGTCTATCCCAAACCCATTTCTGAACCGAATATCAGGAGCCGCTGATGGAACATGATCTTTTAATATTGTTAACTAGGAATTCAAAAATGAAATATCAAAATTAGAATCGGGTATATCCCGTCTTTTTATAAAATTGAGTCGGGTCTATCCCAAACTCATTCTTGTGCTGAATAAAATGACGTGAGGATGCAATAAGGTCTTTTAATAATGCCAATCAAGAATTCAAAGTTGACAATATTCAAATAAAGTCGGGTCTATCCCGTATTTTATTACAATGGATTCCGGACTATACCGAACCAACTTATGGCTCTTTCCCATCTTTTTATACAATGAATTCGGGTCTATTCCGAAACCATTTTAAACCAAATATAGGAACTTAGTATGAAGTAGGGTCATTTAATATTGTCAACAAAAAATTAAAGGTTGACAATATTAAAATTCAGTCGGGTCTATCCCGACTTTTAGTAGTATAGATTCGAGTCTATCTCGAACCCATTATTGGTATATCACGAACCTACTTATGGTCTATTCCAATTTTTTACACAATGGATTCGGATCTATCCCGAACCCACTCCCAAGTTGAATATAAAATCACTAATGCAAGAAAGTTTTCAATATTGTCAACCAAGAATTCAAGGTTGAAAATATTAAAATGGAATCTGGTCTATCCTGAACCCATTCTTGTGTCGAATACAATGACGTGAGGATGCAATAAGGTCTTTTAATATCGTCAACCATGAATTCAAAGTTGACAATATTAAAATGGAATCGAGTCTATCCCGTCATTGTATACAATGGATTCGGGTCTATCCCAAATCCACTTATGGGTCTGTTCCATCTTTTTATACAATGGAATCAGGTCTATCCCGAACCCATTTTTGAACCAAATATCGGGGGAACCTGATGCCACATGATATTTTAAAATTGTTAACCAAGAATTCAAAATTGACATATAAAAATTGGAATCGGGTCTATCTTGTCTTTTAATAAAATAGAGTCGGGTCTATCCTAAGCTCATTCTTGTGTCGAATACAATCACGTGAGGATGCAATAAGGACTTTTAATATTGTCAACCAAGAATTCAAAGTTGACAATATAAAAATAAAGTCGGGTTTATCCTGTCTTTTAATACAATGGATTCGAGACTATCCCGAACCCACTTATCGCTCTATCCCATCTTTTTATATAATGAATTCGAGTCTATTCCGAACCAATTTTAAACCAAATATAGAAACTCAGTAATGAAGTTGGGTCATTTAATATTGTCATTAAAAAAATCAAGGTTGATAATATTAAAATTGAGTCGGGTCTATCCTGTCTTTAGTGCAATAAATTCAAGTCTATACCGAACCCCTTATTGGTATATCGCGAACCTACTGATGGGCCTATCCCATTTCTTTACACAATAGATTTGGGTCTATCCTGAACCCACTTTTATACCGAACATCGTAACTGATGGAACATGACTTTTTATACTACCGACAGAGAATTCAAGGTTGACAATATTTAAATGAAGTCGGGTCTATCCCGCCTATTAATACAATGAAGTCAGGTCTATCCTTCTTTTAGTACAATAGATTCAGGTATATCCCGAACTCACTGATCGAACAAGACTTTCAATATTACCAAGATTTCTCACGGTTGACAATATGAAAATGAAGTCGGGTCTATCCCGTTTTTAATAAAATGGATTCGAGTCTAATCCGATCCCACTTATGGGTTTATCTTCTTGTTTTACACAATGGATTCGGGTCTATCCCAAACCCATTTCTGAACCGAATATCAGGAGCCGCTGATGCAACATGATCTTTTAATATTGTTAACTAGGAATTCAAAAATGACATATCAAATTAGAATCGGGTCTATCCCGACTTTTTATAAAATTGAGTCGGGTCTATCCCAAACTCATTCTTGTGCTGAATAAAATGACGTGAGGATGCAATAAGGTCTTTTAATAATGCCAATCAAGAATTCAAAGTTGAAAATATTCAAATAAAGTCGGGTCTATCCCGTATTTTAATACAATGGATTCGGGATTATACCGAACCCACTTATGGCTCTATCCCATCTTTTTATACAATGAATTCGGGTCTATTTCGAAACCATTTTGAACCAAATATAGGAACTTAGTATGAAGTAGGGTCATTTAATATTGTCAACAAAAAATTAAAGGTTGACAATATTAAAATTCAGTCGGGTCTATCCCGACTTTTAGTAGAATAGATTCGAGTCTATCTCGAACCCATTATTGGTATATCACGAACCTACTTATGGTCTATCCCAATTTTTTACACAATGAATTCGGATCTATCCCGAACCCACTCCCAAGTTGAATATAAAAATCACTAATGCAAGAAAGTTTTCAATATTGTCAACCAATAATTCAAGGTTGAAAATATTAAAATGGAATCGGGTCTATCCTGAACCCATTCTTGTGTCGAATACAATGACGTGAGGATGCAATAAGGTCTTTTAATATCGTCAACCATGAATTCAAAGTTCACAATATTAAAATGGAATCGAGTCTATCCCGTCATTGTATACAATGGATTCGGGTCTATCCCAAATCCACTTATGGGTCTGTTCCATCTTTTTTTACAATGGATCCAGGTCTATCCCGAACCCATTTTTGAACCAAATATCAGGAGCAATTGATGCAACATGACATTTTAAAATTGCTAACCAAGAATTCAAAATTGACATATAAAAATTGGAATCGGGGGTATCTTGTCTTTTAATAAAATAGAGTCGGGTCAATCCTAAGCTCATTCTTGTGTCGAATACAATGACGTGAGGAAGCAATAAGGACTTTTAATATTGTCAATCAAGAGTTCAAAGTTGACAATATAAAAATAAAGTTGGGTCTATCCCGTCTTTTAATACAATGGATTCAGGACTATCCCGGACCCACTTATCGCTCTATCCCATCTTTTTATACAATTAATTCGGGTCTATTCCGAACCCATTTTAAACCAAATATAGAAACTCAGTAATGAAGTTGGGTCATTTAATATTGTCATCAAAAAAATCAAGGTTGACAATATTAAAATGGAGTCGGGTCTATCCCGTCTTTTAGTACAATAGACTCGAGTCTATCCCGAACCCATTATTGGTATATCGCAAACCTACTTATTGGTCTATCCCAATTTTTAACACAATGGATTCGGATCTATCCCGAACCCACTTTTACACCGAACATCGAAACTCACTGATGGAACATGACTTTTAATAATACCAACAAAGAATTCAAGGTTGACAATATTACAATGAAGTCGGATCAGTCTCGTCTATTAATGAAATGGAGTCGGGTCTATCCCGTCTTTTAGTACAATAGATTCAGGTCTATCCCAACTCATTATTAGTCTATCGCGAAACTACTTATGGGTCTATCTCATTTTATACGCAATGGATTCAGGTCTATCTCGAAATCACTTCTATACGTAACATCGAAACTCACTTATGAAACAAAACTTTTAATATTACCAAGAATTCTCACGGTTGACAATATTAAAATGAAGTCGGGTCGATCCCGTCTTTTAATACAGTAGATTCGACTTTATCCCGATCGCACTTATGGGTCTATCCATATTTTTACACAATGGATTTGGGTCTATCCCAAACCCACTCCCAAGTTGAATATAAAATCACTAATGTAACAAAGTTTTCAATATTGTCAACCATGAATTCAAGGTTGAAAATATTAAAATGGAATCGGGTCTATCCTGAACCCATTCTTGTGTCGAATACAATGACGTGAGGATGCAATATGGTCTTTTAAGATCGTCAACCATGAATTCAAAGTTGACAATATTAAAATGGAATCGAGTCTATCCTCTCTTTTTATACAATGGATTCGGGTCTATCCCGAATCCACTTATGGGTCTATTCCATCTTTTTATACAATGGATTCAGGTCTATCCCGAACCCATTTCTGAACCAAATATCGGGAGCCGATGATGCCACATGATATATTAATATTGTTAACCAAGAATTCAAAATTGACATATAAAAATTGGAATCAGGTCTATCTTGTCTTTTAATAAATAGAGTCGGGTTTTATCCTAAGCTCATTCTTGTGCCGAATACAATGATGTGAGGATGCAATAAGGACTTTTAATATTGTCAACCAAGAATTCAAAGTTGACAATATAAAAATAAAGTCGGGTCTATCCTGTCTTTTAATACAATGGATTCGAGACTATCCCGAACCCACTTATCGCTCTATCCCATCTTTTTATATAATGAATTCGAGTCTATTCCGAACCAATTTTAAACCAAATATAGAAACTCAATAATGAAGTTGGGTCGTTTAATATTGTCATTAAAAAAATCAAGGTTGACAATATTAAAATGGAGTCGGGTCTATCCTGTCTTTTAGTACAATAAATTCAAGTCTATACCGAACCCATTATTGGTATATCGCGAACCTACTGATGGGCCTGTCCCATTTCTTTACACAATAGATTTGGGTCTATCCTGAACCCACTTTTATATCGAACATCGTAACTGATGGAACATGATTTTTAATACTACCGACAGAGAATTCAAGGTTGACAATATTTAAATGAAGTCGGGTCTATCCCGCCTATTAATACAATGAAGTCAGGTCTATCCTTCTTTTAGTACAATAGATTCAGGTATATCCCGAACTCACTGATCGAACAAGACTTTCAATATTACCAAGATTTCTCACGGTTGACAATATGAAAATGAAGTCGGGTCTATCCCGTTTTTTAATACAATGGATTCGAGTCTATTCCGATCCCACTTATTGGTTTATCTTCTCGTTTTACACAATGGATTCGGGTCTATCCAAAACCCATTTCTGAACCAAATATCAGGAGCCGCTGATGCAACATGATCTTTTAATATTGTTAACTAGGAATTCAAAAATGAAATATCAAAATTAGAATCGGGTATATCCCGTCTTTTTATAAAATTGAGTCGGGTCTATCCCAAACTCATTCTTGTGCTGAATAAAATGACGTGAGGATGCAATAAGGTCTTTCAATAATGCCAATCAAGAATTCAAAGTTGACAATATTCAAATAAAGTCGGGTCTATCCCGTATTTTAATACAATGGATTCGGGATTATACCGAACCCACTTATGGCTCTATCCCATCTTTTTATACAATGAATTCGGGTCTATTTCGAAACCATTTTGAACCAAATATAGGAACTTAGTATGAAGTAGGGTCATTTAATATTGTCAACAAAAAATTAAAGGTTGACAATATTAAAATTCAGTCGGGTCTATCCCGACTTTTAGTAGAATAGATTCGAGTCTATCTCGAACCCATTATTGGTATATCACGAACCTACTTATGGTCTATCCCAATTTTTTACACAATGGATTCGGATCTATCCCGAACCCACTCCCAAGTTGAATATAAAAATCACTAATGCAAGAAAGTTTTCAATATTGTCAACCAAGAATTCAAGGTTGAAAATATTAAAATGGAATCTGGTCTATCCTGAACCCATTCTTGTGTCGAATACAATGACGTGAGGATGCAATAAGGTCTTTTAATATCGTCAACCATGAATTCAAAGTTGACAATATTAAAATGGAATCGAGTCTATCCCGTCATTGTATACAATGGATTCGGGTCTATCCCAAATCCACTTATGGGTCTGTTCCATCTTTTTATACAATGGAATCAGGTCTATCCCGAACCCATTTTTGAACCAAATATCGGGGGAACCTGATGCCACATGATATTTTAAAATTGTTAACCAAGAATTCAAAATTGACATATAAAAATTGGAATCGGGTCTATCTTGTCTTTTAATAAAATAGAGTCGGGTCTATCCTAAGCTCATTCTTGTGTCGAATACAATCACGTGAGGATGCAATAAGGACTTTTAATATTGTCAACCAAGAATTCAAAGTTGACAATATAAAAATAAAGTCGGGTTTATCCTGTCTTTTAATACAATGGATTCGAGACTATCCCGAACCCACTTATCGCTCTATCCCATCTTTTTATATAATGAATTCGAGTCTATTCCGAACCAATTTTAAACCAAATATAGAAACTCAGTAATGAAGTTGGGTCATTTAATATTGTCATTAAAAAAATCAAGGTTGATAATATTAAAATTGAGTCGGGTCTATCCTGTCTTTTAGTGCAATAAATTCAAGTCTATACCGAACCCCTTATTGGTATATCGCGAACCTACTGATGGGCCTATCCCATTTCTTTACACAATAGATTTGGGTCTATCCTGAACCCACTTTTATACCGAACATCGTAACTGATGGAACATGACTTTTTATACTACCGACAGAGAATTCAAGGTTGACAATATTTAAATGAAGTCGGGTCTATCCCGCCTATTAATACAATGAAGTCAGGTCTATCCTTCTTTTAGTACAATAGATTCAGGTATATCCCGAACTCACTGATCGAACAAGACTTTCAATATTACCAAGATTTCTCACGGTTGACAATATGAAAATGAAGTCGGGTCTATCCCGTTTTTTAATAAAATGGATTCGAGTCTAATCCGATCCCACTTATGGGTTTATCTTCTTGTTTTACACAATGGATTCGGGTCTATCCCAAACCCATTTCTGAACCGTATATCAGGAGCCGCTGATGCAACATGATCTTTTAATATTGTTAACTAGGAATTCAAAAATGACATATCAAATTAGAATCGGGTCTATCCCGACTTTTTATAAAATTGAGTCGGGTCTATCCCAAACTCATTCTTGTGCTGAATAAAATGACGTGAGGATGCAATAAGGTCTTTTAATAATGCCAATCAAGAATTCAAAGTTGAAAATATTCAAATAAAGTCGGGTCTATCCCGTATTTTAATACAATGGATTCGGGATTATACCGAACCCACTTATGGCTCTATCCCATCTTTTTATACAATGAATTCGGGTCTATTTCGAAACCATTTTGAACCAAATATAGGAACTTAGTATGAAGTAGGGTCATTTAATATTGTCAACAAAAATTAAAGGTTGACAATATTAAAATTCAGTCGGGTCTATCCCGACTTTTAGTAGAATAGATTCGAGTCTATCTCGAACCCATTATTGGTATATCACGAACCTACTTATGGTCTATCCCAATTTTTTACACAATGAATTCGGATCTATCCCGAACCCACTCCCAAGTTGAATATAAAAATCACTAATGCAAGAAAGTTTTCAATATTGTCAACCAATAATTCAAGGTTGAAAATATTAAAATGGAATCGGGTCTATCCTGAACCCATTCTTGTGTCGAATACAATGACGTGAGGATGCAATAAGGTCTTTTAATATCGTCAACCATGAATTCAAAGTTCACAATATTAAAATGGAATCGAGTCTATCCCGTCATTGTATACAATGGATTCGGGTCTATCCCAAATCCACTTATGGGTCTGTTCCATCTTTTTTTACAATGGATCCAGGTCTATCCCGAACCCATTTTTGAACCAAATATCAGGAGCAATTGATGCAACATGACATTTTAAAATTGCTAACCAAGAATTCAAAATTGACATATAAAAATTGGAATCGGGGGTATCTTGTCTTTTAATAAAATAGAGTCGGGTCAATCCTAAGCTCATTCTTGTGTCGAATACAATGACGTGAGGAAGCAATAAGGACTTTAATATTGTCAATCAAGAGTTCAAAGTTGACAATATAAAAATAAAGTTGGGTCTATCCCGTCTTTTAATACAATGGATTCAGGACTATCCCGGACCCACTTATCGCTCTATCCCATCTTTTTATACAATTAATTCGGGTCTATTCCGAACCCATTTTAAACCAAATATAGAAACTCAGTAATGAAGTTGGGTCATTTAATATTGTCATCAAAAAAATCAAGGTTGACAATATTAAAATGGAGTCGGGTCTATCCCGTCTTTTAGTACAATAGACTCGAGTCTATCCCGAACCCATTATTGGTATATCGCAAACCTACTTATTGGTCTATCCCAATTTTTAACACAATGGATTCGGATCTATCCCGAACCCACTTTTACACCGAACATCGAACTCACTGATGGAACATGACTTTAATAATACCAACAAAGAATTCAAGGTTGACAATATTACAATGAAGTCGGATCAGTCTCGTCTATTAATGAAATGGAGTCGGGTCATCCCGTCTTTTAGTACAATAGATTCAGGTCTATCCCAACTCATTATTATCTATCGCGAAACTACTTATGGGTCTATCTCATTTTAATACGCCAATGGGATTCAGGTCCTAATCTCGAAATCACTTCCTATACGTAACATCGAAACCTCACTTATGAAACAAAACTTTTAATATTACCAAGAATTCTCACGGTTGACAATATAAAATGAAGTCGGGTCGATCCCGTCTTTTAATACAGTAGATTCGACTTTATCCGATCGCACTTATGGGTCTATCCATATTTTACACAATGGATTTGGGTCTATCCCAAACCCACCCCAAAGTTGAATATAAAAATCACTAATGTAACAAAGTTTTCAATATTGTCCAACCATGAATTCAAGGTTGAAATATTAAAATGGAATCGGGTCTATCCTGAACCCATTCTTGTGTCGAATACAATGACGTGAGGATGCAATATGGTCTTTTAAGATCGTCAACCATGAATTCAAGTTGACAATATTAAATGGAATCGAGTCTATCCTCTCTTTTTATACAATGGATTCGGGTCTATCCCGAATCCACTTATGGGTCTATTCCATCTTTTTATACAATGGATTCAGGTCTATCCCGAACCCATTTCTGAACCAAATATCGGGAGCCGATGATGCCACATGATAATATTATATTGTTAACCAAGAATTCAAAATTGACATATAAAAATGGAATCAGGTCTATCTTGTCTTTTAATAAAATAGAGTCGGGTTTATCCTAAGCTCATTCTTGTGCCGATACAATGATGTGAGGATGCAATAAGGACTTTTAATATTGTCAACCAAGAATTCAAAGTTGACAATATAAAAATAAAGTCGGGTCTATCCTGTCTTTTAATACAATGGATTCGAGACTATCCGAACCCACTTATCGCTCTATCCCATCTTTTTATATAATGAATTCGAGTCTATTCCGAACCAATTTTAAAACCAAATATAGAAACTCAATAATGAAGTTGGGTCGTTTAATATTGTCATTAAAAAAAATCAAGGTTGACAATATTAAAATGGAGTCGGGTCTATCCTGTCTTTTAGTACAATAATTCAAGTCTATACCGAACCCATTATTGGTATATCGGCGAACCTACTGATGGGCCTGTCCCATTTCTTTACACAATAGATTTGGGTCTATCCTGAACCCACTTTTATATCGAACATCGTAACTGATGGAACATGATTTTTAATACTACCGACAGAGAATTCAAGGTTGACAATATTTAAATGAAGTCCGGGTCCTATCCCGCCTATTAATACAATGAAGTCAGGTCTATCCTTCTTTTAGTACAATAGATTCAGGTATATCCCGAACTCACTGATCGAACAAGACTTTCAATATTACCAAGATTTCTCACGGTTGACAATATGAAAATGAAGTCGGGTCTATCCCGTTTTTTAATACAATGGATTCGAGTCTATTCCGATCCCACTTATTTGGTTTATCTTCTCGTTTTACACAATGGATTCGGGTCTATCCAAAACCCATTTTCTGAACCCAAATATCAGGAGCCGCTGATGCAACATGATCTTTTAATATTGTTAACTAGGGAATTCAAAAATGAAATATCAAAATTAGAATCGGGTATATCCCGTCTTTTTATAAAATTGAGTCGGGTCTATCCCAAACTCATTCTTGTGCTGAATAAAATGACGTGAGGATGCAATAAGGTCTTTCAATAATGCCAATCAAGAATTCAAAGTTGACAATATTCAAATAAAGTCGGGTCTATCCCGTATTTTAATACAATGGATTCGGGATTATACCGAACCCACTTATGGCTCTTATCCCATCTTTTTATACAATGAATTCGGGTCTATTCGAAACCATTTTGAACCAAATATAGGAACTTAGTATGAAGTAGGGTCATTTAATATTGTCAACAAAAAATTAAAGGTTGACAATATTAAAATTCAGTCGGGTCTATCCCGACTTTTAGTAGAATAGATTCGAGTCTATCTCGAACCCATTATTGGTATATCACGAACCTACTTATGGTCCTATCCCAATTTTTTACACAATGGATTCGGATCTATCCCGAACCCACTCCCAAGTTGAATATAAAAATCACTAATGCAAGAAAGTTTCAATATTGTCAACCAAGAATTCAAGGTTGAAAATATTAAAATGAATCTGGTTCTATCCTGAACCCATTCTTGTGTCGAATACAATGACGTGAGGATGCAATAAGGTCTTTTAATATCGTCAACCATGAATTCAAAGTTGACAATATTAAAATGGAATCGAGTCTATCCCGTCATTGTATACAATGGATTCGGGTCTATCCCAAATCCACTTATGGGTCTGTTCCATCTTTTTATACAATGGAATCAGGTCTATCCCGAACCCATTTTGAACCAAATATCGGGGGAACCTGATGCCACATGATATTTTAAAATTGTTAACCAAGAATTCAAAATTGACATATAAAAATTGGAATCGGGTCTATCTTGTCTTTTAATAAAATAGAGTCGGGTCTATCCTAAGCTCATTCTTGTGGTCGAATACAATCACGTGAGGATGCAATAAGGACTTTTAATATTGTCAACCAAGAATTCAAAGTTGACAATATAAAATAAAGTCGGGTTTATCCTGTCTTTTAATACAATGGATTCGAGACTATCCCGAACCCACTTATCGCTCTATCCCATCTTTTATATAATGAATTCGAGTCTATTCCGAACCAATTTTAACCAAATATAGAACTCAGTAATGAAGTTGGGTCATTTAATATTGTCATTAAAAAAATCAAGGTTGATAATATTAAAATTGAGTCGGGTCTATCCTGTCTTTTAGTGCAATAAATTCAAGTCTATACCGAACCCTTATTGGTATATCGCGAACCTACTGATGGGCCTATCCCATTTCTTTACACAATAGATTTGGGTCTATCCTGAAACCCACTTTTATACCGAACATCGTAACTGATGGAACATGACTTTTATACTACCGACAGAGAATTCAAGGTTGACAATATTTAAATGAAGTCGGTCCTATCCCGCCTATAATACAATGAAGTCAGGTCTATCCTTCTTTTTAGTACAATAGATTCAGGTATATCCCGAACTCACTGATCGAACAGACTTTCAATATTACCAAGATTTCTCACGGTTGACAATATGAAAATGAAGTCGGGTCTATCCCGTTTTTTAATAAAATGGATTCGAGTCTAATCCGATCCCACTTATGGGTTTATCTTCTTTGTTTACACAATGGATTCGGGTCTATCCCAAACCCATTTCTGAACCGTAATATCAGGAGCCGCTGATGCAACATGATCTTTTAATATTGTTAACTAGGAATTCAAAAATGACATATCAAATTAGAATCGGGTCTATCCCGACTTTTTATAAAATTGAGTCGGGTCTATCCAAACTCATTCTTGTGCTGAATAAAATGACGTGAGGATGCAATAAGGTCTTTTAATAATGCCAATCAAGAATTCAAAGTTGAAAATATTCAAATAAAGTCGGGTCTATCCCGTATTTTAATACAATGGATTCGGGATTATACCGAACCCACTTATGGCTCTATCCCATCTTTTATACAATGAATTCGGGTCTATTTCGAAACCATTTTGAACCAAATATAGGAACTTAGTATGAAGTAGGGTCATTTAATATTGTCAACAAAAAATTAAAGGTTGACAATATTAAAATTCAGTCGGGTCTATCCCGACTTTTAGTAGAATAGATTCGAGTCTATCTCGAACCCATTATTGGTATATCACGAACCTACTTATGGTCTATCCCAATTTTTTACACAATGAATTCGGATCTATCCCGAACCCCACTCCCAAGTTGAATATAAAAATCACTAATGCAAGAAAGTTTTCAATATTGTCAACCAATAATTCAAGGTTGAAAATATTAAAATGGAATCGGGTCTATCCTGAACCCATTCTTGTGTCGAATACAATGACGTGAGGATGCAATAAGGTCTTTTAATATCGTCAACCATGAATTCAAAGTTCACAATATTAAAATGGAATCGAGTCTATCCCGTCATGTATACAATGGATTCGGGTCTATCCCAAATCCACTTATGGGTCTGTTCCATCTTTTTTTACAATGGATCCAGGTCTATCCCGAACCCATTTTTGAACCAAATATCAGGAGCAATTGATGCAACATGACATTTTAAAATTGCTAACCAAGAATTCAAAATTGACATATAAAAATTGGAATCGGGGGTATCTTGTCTTTTAATAAAATAGAGTCGGGTCAATCCTAAGCTCATTCTTGTGTCGAATACAATGACGTGAGGAAGCAATAAGGACTTTTAATATTGTCAATCAAGAGTTCAAGTTGACAATATAAAAATAAAGTTGGGGTCTATCCCGTCTTTTAATACAATGGATTCAGGACTATCCCGGACCCACTTATCGCTCTATCCCATCTTTTTATACAATTAATTCGGGTCTATTCCGAACCCATTTTAAACCAAATATAGAAACTCAGTAATGAAGTTGGGTCATTTAATATTGTCATCAAAAAATCAAGGTTGACCAATATTAAAATGGAGTCGGGGTCTATCCCGTCTTTTAGTACAATAGACTCGAGTCTATCCCGAACCCATTATTGGTATATCGCAAACCTACTTATTGGTCTATCCCAATTTTTAACACAATGGATTCGGATCTATCCCGAACCCACTTTTACACCGAACATCGAAACTCACTGATGGAACATGACTTTTAATAATACCAACAAAGAATTCAAGGTTGACAATATTACAATGAAGTCGGATCAGTCTCGTCTATTAATGAAATGGAGTCGGGTCTATCCCGTCTTTTAGTACAATAGATTCAGGTCTATCCCAACTCATTATTAGTCTATCGCGAACTACTTATGGGTCTATCTCATTTTATACGCAATGGATTCAGGTCTATCTCGAAATCACTTCTATACGTAACATCGAAACTCACTTATGAAACAAAACTTTTAATATTACCAAGAATTCTCACGGTTGACAATATTAAAATGAAGTCGGGTCGATCCCGTCTTTTAATACAGTAGATTCGACTTTATCCCGATCGCACTTATGGGTCTATCCATATTTTTACACAATGGATTTGGGTCTATCCCAAACCCACTCCCAAGTTGAATATAAAAATCACTAATGTAACAAAGTTTTCAATATTGTCAACCATGAATTCAAAGGTTGAAAATATTAAAATGGAATCGGGTCTATCCTGAACCCATTCTTGTGTCGAATACAATGACGTGAGGATGCAATATGGTCTTTTAAGATCGTCAACCATGAATTCAAAGTTGACAATATTAAAATGGAATCGAGTCTATCCTCTCTTTTTATACAATGGATTCGGGTCTATCCCGAATCCACTTATGGGTCTATTCCATCTTTTTATACAATGGATTCAGGTCTATCCCGAACCCATTTCTGAAACCAAATATCGGGAGCCGATGATGCCACATGATATATTAATATTGTTAACCAAGAATTCAAAATTGACATATAAAAATTGGAATCAGGTCTATCTTGTCTTTTAATAAAATAGAGTCGGGTTTATCCTAAGCTCATTCTTGTGCCGAATACAATGATGTGAGGATGCAATAAGGGACTTTTAATATTGTCAACCAAGAATTCAAAGTTGACAATATAAAAATAAAGTCGGGTCTATCCTGTCTTTTAATACAATGGATTCGAGACTATCCCGAACCCACTTATCGCTCTATCCCATCTTTTTATATAATGAATTCGAGTCTATTCCGAACCAATTTTAAACCCAAATATAGAAACTCAATAATGAAGTTGGGTCGTTTAATATTGTCATTAAAAAAATCAAGGTTGACAATATTAAAATGGAGTCGGGTCTATCCTGTCTTTTAGTACAATAAATTCAAGTCTATACCGAACCCATTATTGGTATATCGCGAACCTACTGATGGGCCTGTCCCATTTCTTTACACAATAGATTTGGGTCTATCCTGAACCCACTTTTATATCGAACATCGTAACTGATGGAACATGATTTTTTAATACTACCGACAGAGAATTCAAGGTTGACAATATTTAAATGAAGTCGGGTCTATCCCGCCTATTAATACAATGAAGTCAGGTCTATCCTTCTTTTAGTACAATAGATTCAGGTATATCCCGAACTCACTGATCGAACAAGACTTTCAATATTACCAAGATTTCTCACGGTTGACAATATGAAAATGAAGTCGGGTCTATCCCGTTTTTTAATACAATGGATTCGAGTCTATTCCGATCCCACTTATTGGTTTATCTTCTCGTTTTACACAATGGATTCGGGTCTATCCAAAACCCATTTCTGAACCAAATATCAGGAGCCGCTGATGCAACATGATCTTTTAATATTGTTAACTAGGAATTCAAAAATGAAATATCAAAATTAGAATCGGGTATATCCCGTCTTTTTATAAAATTGAGTCGGGTCTATCCCAAACTCATTCTTGTGCTGAATAAAATGACGTGAGGATGCAATAAGGTCTTTCAATAATGCCAATCAAGAATTCAAAGTTGACAATATTCAAATAAAGTCGGGTCTATCCCGTATTTTAATACAATGGATTCGGGATTATACCGAACCCACTTATGGCTCTATCCCATCTTTTTATACAATGAATTCGGGTCTATTTCGAAACCATTTTGAACCAAATATAGGAACTTAGTATGAAGTAGGGTCATTTAATATTGTCAACAAAAAATTAAAGGTTGACAATATTAAAATTCAGTCGGGTCTATCCCGACTTTTAGTAGAATAGATTCGAGTCTATCTCGAACCCATTATTGGTATATCACGAACCTACTTATGGTCTATCCCAATTTTTTACACAATGGATTCGGATCTATCCCGAACCCACTCCCAAGTTGAATATAAAAATCACTAATGCAAGAAAGTTTTCAATATTGTCAACCAAGAATTCAAGGTTGAAAATATTAAAATGGAATCTGGTCTATCCTGAACCCATTCTTGTGTCGAATACAATGACGTGAGGATGCAATAAGGTCTTTTAATATCGTCAACCATGAATTCAAAGTTGACAATATTAAAATGGAATCGAGTCTATCCCGTCATTGTATACAATGGATTCGGGTCTATCCCAAATCCACTTATGGGTCTGTTCCATCTTTTTATACAATGGAATCAGGTCTATCCCGAACCCATTTTTGAACCAAATATCGGGGGAACCTGATGCCACATGATATTTTAAAATTGTTAACCAAGAATTCAAATTGACATATAAAAATTGGAATCGGGTCTATCTTGTCTTTTAATAAAATAGAGTCGGGTCTATCCTAAGCTCATTCTTGTGTCGAATACAATCACGTGAGGATGCAATAAGGACTTTTAATATTGTCAACCAAGAATTCAAAGTTGACAATATAAAAATAAAGTCGGGTTTATCCTGTCTTTAATACAATGGATTCGAGACTATCCCGAACCCACTTATCGCTCTATCCCATCTTTTTATATAATGAATTCGAGTCTATTCCGAACCAATTTTTAAACCAAATATAGAAACTCAGTAATGAAGTTGGGTCATTTAATATTGTCATTAAAAAAATCAAGGTTGATATATAAAATTGATCGGGTCTATCCTGTCTTTTAGTGCAATAAATTCAAGTCTATACCGAACCCCCTTATTGGTATATCGCGAACCTACTGATGGGCCTATCCCATTTCTTTACACAATAGATTTGGGTCTATCCTGAACCCACTTTTTATACCGAACATCGTAACTGATGGAACATGACTTTTTATACTACCGACAGAGAATTCAAGGTTGACAATATTTAAATGAAGTCGGGTCTATCCCGCCTATTAATACAATGAAGTCAGGTCTATCCTTCTTTTAGTACAATAGATTCAGGTATATCCCGAACTCACTGATCGAACAAGACTTTCAATATTACCAAGATTTCTCACGGTTGACAATATGAAAATGAAGTCGGGTCTATCCCGTTTTTTAATAAATGGATTCGAGTCTAATCCGATCCCACTTATGGGTTTATCTTCTTGTTTTACACAATGGATTCGGGTCTATCCCAAACCCATTTCTGAACCGAATATCAGGAGCCGCTGATGCAACATGATCTTTTAATATTGTTAACTAGGAATTCAAAAATGACATATCAAATTAGAATCGGGTCTATCCCGACTTTTTATAAAATTGAGTCGGGTCTATCCCAAACTCATTCTTGTGCTGAATAAAATGACGTGAGGATGCAATAAGGTCTTTTAATAATGCCAATCAAGAATTCAAAGTTGAAAATATTCAAATAAAGTCGGGTCTATCCCGTATTTTAATACAATGGATTCGGGATTATACCGAACCCACTTATGGCTCTATCCCATCTTTTTATACAATGAATTCGGGTCTATTTCGAAACCATTTTGAACCAAATATAGGAACTTAGTATGAAGTAGGGTCATTTAATATTGTCAACAAAAAATTAAAGGTTGACAATATTAAAATTCAGTCGGGTCTATCCCGACTTTTAGTAGAATAGATTCGAGTCTATCTCGAACCCATTATTGGTATATCACGAACCTACTTATGGTCTATCCCAATTTTTTACACAATGAATTCGGATCTATCCCGAACCCACTCCCAAGTTGAATATAAAAATCACTAATGCAAGAAAGTTTTCAATATTGTCAACCAATAATTCAAGGTTGAAAATATTAAAATGGAATCGGGTCTATCCTGAACCCATTCTTGTGTCGAATACAATGACGTGAGGATGCAATAAGGTCTTTTAATATCGTCAACCATGAATTCAAAGTTCACAATATTAAAATGGAATCGAGTCTATCCCGTCATTGTATACAATGGATTCGGGTCTATCCCAAATCCACTTATGGGTCTGTTCCATCTTTTTTACAATGGATCCAGGTCTATCCCGAACCCATTTTTGAACCAAATATCAGGAGCAATTGATGCAACATGACATTTTAAAATTGCTAACCAAGAATTCAAAATTGACATATAAAAATTGGAATCGGGGGTATCTTGTCTTTTAATAAAATAGAGTCGGGTCAATCCTAAGCTCATTCTTGTGTCGAATACAATGACGTGAGGAAGCAATAAGGACTTTTAATATTGTCAATCAAGAGTTCAAAGTTGACAATATAAAAATAAAGTTGGGTCTATCCCGTCTTTTAATACAATGGATTCAGGACTATCCCGGACCCACTTATCGCTCTATCCCATCTTTTTATACAATTAATTCGGGTCTATTCCGAACCCATTTTAAACCAAATATAGAAACTCAGTAATGAAGTTGGGTCATTTAATATGTCATCAAAAAATCAAGGTTGACAATATTAAAATGGAGTCGGGTCTATCCCGTCTTTTAGTACAATAGACTCGAGTCTATCCCGAACCCATTATTGGTATATCGCAAACCTACTTATTGGTCTATCCCAATTTTTAACACAATGGATTCGGATCTATCCGAACCCACTTTTACACCGAACATCGAAACTCACTGATGGAACATGACTTTTAATAATACCAACAAAGAATTCAAGGTTGACAATATTACAATGAAGTCGGATCAGTCTCGTCTATTAATGAAATGGAGTCGGGTCTATCCCGTCTTTTAGTACAATAGATTCAGGTCTATCCCAACTCATTATTAGTCTATCGCGAAACTACTTATGGGTCTATCTCATTTTATACGCAATGGATTCAGGTCTATCTCGAAATCACTTCTATACGTAACATCGAAACTCACTTATGAAACAAAACTTTTAATATTACCAAGAATTCTCACGGTTGACAATATTAAAATGAAGTCGGGTCGATCCCGTCTTTTAATACAGTAGATTCGACTTTATCCCGATCGCACTTATGGGTCTATCCATATTTTTACACAATGGATTTGGGTCTATCCCAAACCCACTCCCAAGTTGAATATAAAAATCACTAATGTAACAAAGTTTTCAATATTGTCAACCATGAATTCAAGGTTGAAAATATTAAAATGGAATCGGGTCTATCCTGAACCCATTCTTGTGTCGAATACAATGACGTGAGGATGCAATATGGTCTTTTAAGATCGTCAACCATGAATTCAAAGTTGACAATATTAAAATGGAATCGAGTCTATCCTCTCTTTTTATACAATGGATTCGGGTCTATCCCGAATCCACTTATGGGTCTATTCCATCTTTTTATACAATGGATTCAGGTCTATCCCGAACCCATTTCTGAACCAAATATCGGGAGCCGATGATGCCACATGATATATTAATATTGTTAACCAAGAATTCAAAATTGACATATAAAAATTGGAATCAGGTCTATCTTGTCTTTTAATAAAATAGAGTCGGGTTTATCCTAAGCTCATTCTTGTGCCGAATACAATGATGTGAGGATGCAATAAGGACTTTTAATATTGTCAACCAAGAATTCAAAGTTGACAATATAAAAATAAAGTCGGGTCTATCTTGTCTTTTAATACAATGGATTCGAGACTATCCCGAACCCACTTATCGCTCTATCCCATCTTTTTATATAATGAATTCGAGTCTATTCCGAACCAATTTTAAACCAAATATAGAAACTCAATAATGAAGTTGGGTCGTTTAATATTGTCATTAAAAAAATCAAGGTTGACAATATTAAAATGGAGTCGGGTCTATCCTGTCTTTTAGTACAATAAATTCAAGTATATACCGAACCCATTATTGGTATATCGCGAACCTACTGATGGGCCTGTCCCATTTCTTTACACAATAGATTTGGGTCTATCCTGAACCCACTTTTATATCGAACATCGTAACTGATGGAACATGATTTTTAATACTACCGACAGAGAATTCAAGGTTGACAATATTTAAATGAAGTCGGGTCTATCCCGCCTATTAATACAATGAAGTCAGGTCTATCCTTCTTTTAGTACAATAGATTCAGGTATATCCCGAACTCACTGATCGAACAAGACTTTCAATATTACCAAGATTTCTCACGGTTGACAATATGAAAATGAAGTCGGGTCTATCCCGTTTTTTAATACAATGGATTCGAGTCTATTCCGATCCCACTTATTGGTTTATCTTATCGTTTTACACAATGGATTCGGGTCTATCCCAAACCCATTTCTGAACCGAATATCAGGAGCCGCTGATGCAACATGATCTTTTAATATTGTTAACTAGGAATTCAAAAATGACATATCAAAATTAGAATCGGGTCTATCCCGACTTTTTATAAAATTGAGTCGGGTCTATCCCAAACTCATTCTTGTGCTGAATAAAATGACGTGAGGATGCAATAAGGTCTTTTAATAATGCCAATCAAGAATTCAAAGTTGACAATATTCAAATAAAGTCGGGTCTATCCCGTATTTTAATACAATGGATTCGGGATTATACCGAACCCACTAATGGCTCTATCCCATATTTTTATACAATGAATTCGGGTCTATTTCGAAACCATTTTAAACCAAATATAGGAACTTAGTATGAAGTTAGGGTCATTTAATATTGTCAACAAAAAATTAAAGGTTGACAATATTAAAATTCAGTCGGGTCTATCCCGACTTTTAGTAGAATAGATTCGAGTCTATCTCGAACCCATTATTGGTATATCACGAACCTACTTATGGTCTAATCCCAATTTTTTACACAATGGATTCGGATCTATCCCGAACCCACTCCCAAGTTGAATATAAAAATCACTAATGCAAGAAAGTTTTCAATATTGTCAACCAATAATTCAAGGTTGAAAATATTAAAATGGAATCGGGTCTATCCTGAACCCATTCTTGTGTCGAATACAATGACGTGAGGATGCAATAAGGTCTTTTAATATCGTCAACCATGAATTCAAAGTTCACAATATTAAAATGGAATCGAGTCTATCCCGTCATTGTATACAATGGATTCGGGTCTATCCCAAATCCACTTATGGGTCTGTTCCATCTTTTTATACAATGGATTCAGGTCTATCCCGAACCCATTTTTGAACCGAATATCGGGAGCAACTGATGCAACATGATATTTTAAAATTGCTAACCAAGAATTCAAAATTGACATATAAAAATTGGAATCGGGGGTATCTTGTCTTTTAATAAAATAGAGTCGGGTCAATCCTAAGCTCATTCTTGTGTCGAATACAATGACGTGAGGAAGCAATAAGGACTTTTAATATTGTCAATCAAGAGTTCAAAGTTGACAATATAAAAATAAAGTTGGGTCTATCCCGTCTTTTAATACAATGGATTCAGGACTATCCCGGACCCACTTATCGCTCTATCCCATCTTTTTATACAATTAATTCGGGTCTATTCCGAACCCATTTTAAACCAAATATAGAAACTCAGTAATGAAGTCGGGTCGTTTAATATTGTCATCAAAAAAATCAAGGTTGACAATATTAAAATGGAGTCGGGTCTATCCCGTCTTTTAGTACAATAGACTCGAGTCTATCCCGAACCCATTATTGGTATATCGCAAACCTACTTATTGGTCTATCCCAATTTTTAACACAATGGATTCGGATCTATCCTGAACCCACTTTTACACCGAACATCGAAACTCACTGATGGAACATGACTTTTAATAATACCAACAAAGAATTCAAGGTTGACAATATTAAAATGAAGTCGGATCAGTCTCGTCTATTAATGAAATGGAGTCGGGTCTATCCCGTCTTTTAGTACAATAGATTCAGGTCTATCCCAACTCATTATTAGTCTATCGCGAAACTAGTTATGGGTCTATCTCATTTTATACGCAATGGATTCAGGTCTATCTCGAAATCACTTCTATACGTAACATCGAAACTCACTTATGAAACAAAACTTTTAATATTACCAAGAATTCTCACGGTTGACAATATTAAAATGAAGTCGGGTCGATCCCGTCTTTTAATACAGTAGATTCGACTTTATCCCGATCCCACTTATGGGTCTATCCATCTTTTTACACAATGGATTTGGGTCTATCCCAAACCCACTCCCAAGTTGAATATAAAAATCACTAATGTAACAAAGTTTTCAATATTGTCAACCATGAATTCAAGGTTGAAAATATTAAAATGGAATCGGGTCTATCCTGAACCCATTCTTGTGTCGAATACAATGACGTGAGGATGCAATAAGGTCTTTTAAGATCGTCAACCATGAATTCAAAGTTGACAATATTAAAATGGAATCGAGTCTATCTTCTTTTTATACAATGGATTCGGGTCTATCCCGAATCCACTTATGGGTCTATTCCATCTTTTTATACAATGGATTCAGGTCTATCCCGAACCCATTTCTGAACCAAATATCGGGAGCCGATGATGCCACATGATATATTAATATTGTTAACCAAGAATTCAAAATTGACATATAAAAATTGGAATCAGGTCTATCTTGTCTTTTAATAAAATAGAGTCGGGTTTATCCTAAGCTCATTCTTGTGCCGAATACAATGATGTGAGGATGCAATAAGGACTTTTAATATTGTCAACCAAGAATTCAAAGTTGACAATATAAAAATAAAGTCGGGTCTATCCTGTCTTTTAATACAATGGATTCGAGACTATCCCGAACCCACTTATCGCTCTATCCCATATTTTTATATAATGAATTCGAGTCTATTCCGAACCAATTTTAAACCAAATATAGAAACTCAGTAATGAAGTTGGGTCGTTTAATATTGTCATTAAAAAAATCAAGGTTGACAATATTAAAATGGAGTCGGGTCTATCCTGTCTTTTAGTACAATAAATTCAAGTCTATACCGAGCCCATTATTGGTATATCGCGAACCTACTGATGGGCCTGTCCCATTTCTTTACACAATAGATTTGGGTCTATCCTGAACCCACTTTTATATCGAACATCGTAACTGATGGAACATGACTTTTAATACTACCGACAGAGAATTCAAGGTTGACAATATTTAAATGAAGTCGGGTCTATCCCACCTATTAATACAATGAAGTCAGGTCTATCCTTCTTTTAGTACAATAGATTCAGGTATATCCCGAACTCACTGATCGAACAAGACTTTCAATATTACCAAGATTTCTCACGGTTGACAATATGAAAATGAAGTCGGGTCTATCCCGTTTTTTAATACAATGGATTCGAGTCTATTCCGATCCCACTTATTGGTTTATGTTATCATTTTACACAATGGATTCGGGTCTATCCCAAACCCATTTCGGAACCGAATATCAGGAGCCGCTGATGCAACATGATCTTTTAATATTGTTAACTTGGAATTAAAAAATGACATATCAAAATTAGAATCGGGTCTATCCCGTCTTTTTATAAAATTGAGTCGGGTCTATCCCAAACTCATTCTTGTGCTGAATAAAATGACGTGAGGATGCAATAAGGTCTTTTAATAATGCCAATCAAGAATTCAAAGTTGACAATATTCAAATAAAGTCGGGTCTATCCCGTATTTAATACAATGGATTCGGGACTATACCGAACCCACTAATGGCTCTATCCCATATTTTTATACAATGAATTCGGGTCTATTCCGAAACCATTTTAAACCAAATATAGGAACTTAGTATGAAGTTAGGGTCATTTAATATTGTCAACAAAAACATAAAGGTTGACAATATTAAAATTCAGTCGGGTCTATCCCGACTTTTAGTAGAATAGATTCGAGTCTATCTCGAACCCATTATTGGTATATCACGAACCTACTTATGGTCAATCCCAATTTTTTACACAATGGATTCGGATCTATCCCGAACCCACTCCCAAGTTGAATATAAAAATCACTAATGCAAGAAAGTTTTCAATATTGTCACCCAATAATTCAAGGTTTGAAAATATTAAAATGGAATCGGGTCTATCCTGAACCCATTCTTGTGTCGAATACAATGACGTGAGGATGCAATAAGGTCTTTTAATATCGTCAACCATGAATTCAAAGTTCACAATATTAAAATGGAATCGAGTCTATCCCGTCATTGTATACAATGGATTCGGGTCTATCCCAAATCCACTTATGGGTCTGTTCCATCTTTTTATACAATGGATTCAGGTCTATCCCGAACCCATTTTTGAACCGAATATCGGGAGCAACTGATGCAACATGATATTTTAAAATTGCTAACCAAGAATTCAAAATTGACATATAAAAATTGGAATCGGGGGTATCTTGTCTTTTAATAAAATAGAGTCGGGTCAATCCTAAGCTCATTCTTGTGTCGAATACAATGACGTGAGGAAGCAATAAGGACTTTTAATATTGTCAATCAAGAGTTCAAAGTTGACAATATAAAATAAAGTTGGGTCTATCCCGTCTTTTAATACAATGGATTCAGGACTATCCCGGACCCACTTATCGCTCTATCCCATCTTTTATACAATTAATTCGGGTCTATTCCGAACCCATTTTAAACCAAATATAGAAACTCAGTAATGAAGTTGGGTCGTTTAATATTGTCATCAAAAAAATCAAGGTTGACAATATTAAAATGGAGTCGGGTCTATCCTGTCTTTTAGTACAATAGACTCGAGTCTATCCCGAACCCATTATTGGTATATCGCAAACCTACTTATTGGTCTATCCCAATTTTTAACACAATGGATTCGGATCTATCCTGAACCCACTTTTACACCGAACATCGAAACTCACTGATGGAACATGACTTTTAATAATACCAACAAAAAATTCAAGGTTGACAATATTAAAATGAAGTCGGATCAGTCTCGTCTATTAATGAAATGGAGTCGGGTCTATCCCGTCTTTTAGTAGAATAGATTCAGGTCTATCCCAACTCATTATTAGTCTATCGCGAAACTACTTATGGGTCTATCTCATTTTATACGCAATGGATTCAGGTCTATCTCGAAATCACTTCTATACGTAACATCGAAACTCACTTATGAAACAAAACTTTTAATATTACCAAGAATTCTCACGGTTGACAATATTAAAATGAAGTCGGGTCGATCCCGTCTTTTAATACAGTAGATTCGACTTTATCCCGATCGCACTTATGGTCTATCCATCTTTTTACACAATGGATTTGGGTCTATCCCAAACCCACTCCCAAGTTGAATATAAAAATCACTAATGTAACAAAGTTTTCAATATTGTCAACCATGAATTCAAGGTTGAAAATATTAAAATGGAATCGAGTCTATCCTAAACCCATTCTTGTGTCGAATACAATGACGTGAGGATGCAATAAGGTCTTTTAAGATCGTCAACCATGAATTCAAAGTTGACAATATTAAAATGGAATCGAGTCTATCCTCTCTTTTTATACAATGGATTCGGGTCTATTCCGAATCCACTTATGGGTCTATTCCATCTTTTTATACAATGGATTCAGGTCTATCCCGAACCCATTTCTGAACCAAATATCGGAGCCGATGATGCCACATGATATATTAATATTGTTAACCAAGAATTCAAAATTGACATATAAAAATTGGAATCAGGTCTATCTTGTCTTTTAATAAAATAGAGTCGGGTTTATCCTAAGCTCATTCTTGTGCCGAATACAATGTGTGAGGATGCAATAAGGACTTTTAATATTGTCAACCAAGAATTCAAAGTTGACAATATAAAAATAAAGTCGGGTCTATCCTGTCTTTTAATACAATGGATTCGAGACTATCCCGAACCCACTTATCGCTCTATCCCATATTTTTATATAATGAATTCGAGTCTATTCCGAACCAATTTTAAACCAAATATAGAAACTCAGTAATGAAGTTGGGTCGTTTAATATTGTCATTAAAAAAATCAAGGTTGACAATATTAAAATGGAGTCGGGTCTATCCTGTCTTTTAGTACAATAAATTCAAGTCTATACCGAGCCCATTATTGGTATATCGCGAACCTACTGATGGGCCTGTCCCATTTCTTTACACAATAGATTTGGGTCTATCCTGAACCCACTTTTATATCGAACATCGTAACGGATGGAACATGACTTTAAATACTACCGACAGAGAATTCAAGGTTGACAATATTTAAATGAAGTCGGGTCTATCCCGCCTATTAATACAATGAAGTCAGGTCTATCCTTCTTTTAGTACATTAGATTCAGGTATATCCCGAACTCACTGATCGAACAAGACTTTCAATATTACCAAGATTTCTCACGGTTGACAATATGAAAATGAAGTCGGGTCTATCCCGTTTTTTAATACAATGGATTCGAGTCTATTCCGATCCCACTTATTGGTTTATCTTCTCGTTTTACACAATGGACTCGGGTCTATCCCAAACCCATTTCTGAACCAAATATCGGGAGCCGCTGATGCAACATTATCTTTTAATATTGTTAACTAGGAATTCAAAAATGACATATCAAAATTAGAATCGGGTCTATCCCGACTTTTTATAAAATTGAGTCGGGTCTATCCCAAACTCATTCTTGTGCTGAATAAAATGACGTGAGGATGCAATAAGGTCTTTTAATAATGCCAATCAAGAATTCAAAGTTGACAATATTCAAATAAAGTCGGGTCTATCCCGTATTTTAATACAATGGATTCGGGATTATACCGAACCCACTTATGGCTCTATCCCATCTTTTTATACAATGAATTCGGGTCTATTTCGAAACCATTTTAAACCAAATATAGGAACTTAGTATGAAGTAGGGTCATTTAATATTGTCAACAAAAAATTAAAGGTTGACAATATTAAAATTCAGTCGGGTCTATCCCGACTTTTAGTAGAATAGATTCGAGTCTATCTCGAACCCATTATTGGTATATCACGAACCTACTTATGGTCTATCCCAATTTTTTACACAATGGATTCGGATCTATCCCGAACCCACTCCCAAGTTGAATATAAAAATCACTAATGCAAGAAAGTTTTCAATATTGTCAACCAATAATTCAAGGTTGAAAATATTAAAATGGAATCGGGTCTATCCTGAACCCATTCTTGTGTCGAATACAATGACGTGAGGATGCAATAAGGTCTTTTAATATCGTCAACCATGAATTCAAAGTTCACAATATTAAAATGGAATCGAGTCTATCCCGTCATTGTATACAATGGATTCGGGTCTATCCCAAATCCACTTATGGGTCTGTTCCATCTTTTTATACAATGGATTCAGGTCTATCCCGAACCCATTTTTGAACCGAATATCGGGAGCAACTGATGCAACATGATATTTTAAAATTGCTAACCAAGAATTCAAAATTGACATATAAAAATTGGAATCGGGGGTATCTTGTCTTTTAATAAAATAGAGTCGGGTCAATCCTAAGCTCATTCTTGTGTCGAATACAATGACGTGAGGAAGCAATAAGGACTTTTAATATTGTCAATCAAGAGTTCAAAGTTGACAATATAAAAATAAAGTTGGGTCTATCTTGTCTTTTAATACAATCGATTCAAGACTATCCCGAACCCACTTATCGCTCTATCCCATCTTTTTATACAATTAATTTGGGTCTATTCCGAACCAATTTTAAACCAAATATAGAAACTCAGTAATGAAGTTGGGTCGTTTAATATTGTCATCAAAAAATTCAAGGTTGACAATATTAAAATGGAGTCGAGTCTATCCCGTCTTTTAGTACAATAGACTCGAGTCTATCCCGAACCCATTATTTTTATATCGCAAACCTACTTATGGGTCTATCCCAATTTTTAACACAATGGATTCGGATCTATCCCGAACCCACTTTTATACCGAACATCGAAACTCACTGATGGAACATGACTTTTAATAATACCAACAGAGAATTCAAGGTTGACAATATTAAAATGAAGTCGGATCAGTCTCGTCTATTAATAGAATGGAGTCGGGTCTATCCCGTCTTTTAGTACAATAGATTCAGGTCTATCCCAACTCATTATTAGTCTATCGCGAAACTACTTATGGGTCTATCTCATTTTTATACACAATGGATTCAGGTCTATCTCAAAATCACTTCTATACCTAACATCGAAACTCACTTATGAAACAAGACTTTTAATATTACCAAGAATTCTCACGGTTGACAATATTAAAATGAAGTCGGGACGATCCCATTTTTAATACAGTAGATTCGACTTTATCCCGATCGCACTTATGGGTCTATCCATCTTTTTACACAATGGATTTGGGTCTATCCCAAACCCACTCCCAAGTTGAATATAAAAATCACTAATCTAACAAAGTTTTCAATATTGTCAACCATGAATTCAAGGTTGAAAATATTAAAATGGAATCGGGTCTATCCTGAACCCATTCTTGTGTCGAATACAATGATGTGAGGATGCAATAAGGTCTTTTAACATCGTCAATCATGAATTCAAAGTTGACAATATTAAAATGGAATCGAGTCTATCCCCTCTTTTTATACAATGGATTCGGGTCTATCCCGAATCCACTTATGGGTCTATTCCATCTTTTTATACAATGGATTCAGGTCTATCCCGAACCCATTTCTGAACTGAATATCGGGAGCCGATGATGCCACATGATATTTTAATATTGTTAACCAAGAATTCAAAATTGACATATAAAAATTGGAATCAGGTCTATCTTGTCTTTTAATAAAATAGAGTCGGGTTTATCCTAAGCTCATTCTTGTGCCGAATACAATGATGTGAGGATGCAATAAGGACTTTTAATATTGTCAACCAAGAATTCAAAGTTGACAATATAAAAATAAAGTCGGGTCTATCCTGTCTTTTAATACAATGGATTCGGGACTATCCCGAACCCACTTATCACTCTATCCCATCTTTTCATATAATGAATTCGAGTCTATTCCGAACCAATTTTAAACCAAATATTGAAACTCAGTAATGAAGTTGGGTCGTTTAATATTGACATTAAAAAAATCAAGGTTGACAATATTAAAATGGAGTCGGGTCTATCCTGTCTTTTAGTACAATAAATTCAAGTCTATACCGAACCCATTATTGGTATATCGCGAACCTAATGATGGGCCTGTCCCATTTCTTTACACAATAGATTTGGGTCTATCCTGAACCCACTTTTATACCGAACATCGTAACTGATGGAACATGACTTTTAATACTACCGACAGAGAATTCAAGGTTGACAATATTAAAATGAAGTCGGATCAGTCTCCTATATTAATAGAATGGAGTCGGGTCTATCCCGTCTTTTAGTACAATAGATTCAGGTCTATCCCAACTCATTATTAGTCTATCGCGAAACTACTTATGGGTCTATCTCATTTTTATACACAATGGATTCAGGTCTATCTCGAAATCACTTCTATACCTAACATCGAAACTCACTTATGAAACAAGACTTTTAATATTACCAAGAATTCTCACGGTTGACAATATTAAAATGAAGTCGGGTCGATCCCATTTTTTAATACAGTAGATTCGACTTTATCCCGATCGCACTTATGGGTCTATCCATTTTTTTACACAATGGATTTGGGTCTATCCCAAACCCACTCCCAAGTTGAATATAAAATCACTAATGTAACAAAGTTTTCAATATTGTCAACCATGAATTCAAGGTTGAAAATATTAAAATGGAATCGGGTCTATCCTGAACCCATTCTTGTGTCGAATACAATGACGTGAAGATGCAATAAGGTCTTTTAACATCGTCAATCATAAATTCAAAGTTGACAATATTAAAATGGAATCGAGTCTATCCCCTCTTTTTATACAATGGATTCGGGTCTATCCCGAATCCACTTATGGGTCTATTCCATCTTTTTATACAATGGATTCAGGCCTATCCCGAACCCATTTCTGAACCGAATATCGGGAGCCGATGATGCCACATGATATTTTAATATTGTTAACCAAGAATTCAAAATTGACATATAAAAATTGGAATCAGGTCTATCTTGTCTTTTAATAAAATAGAGTCGGGTTTATCCTAAGCTCATTCTTGTGCCGAATACAATGATGTGAGAATGCAATAAGGACTTTTAATATTGTCAACCAAGAATTCAAAGTTGACAATATAAAAATAAAGTCGGGTCTATCCTGTCTTTTAATACAATGGATTCGGGACTATCCCGAACCCACTTATCGCTCTATCCCATCTTTTTATATAAAGAATTCGAGTCTATTCCGAACCAATTTTAAACCAAATATTGAAACTCAGTAATGAAGTTGGGTCGTTTAATATTGCCATTAAAAAAATCAAGGTTGACAATATTAAAATGGAGTCGGGTCTATCCGGTCTTTTAGTACAATAAATTCAAGTCTATACCGAACCCATTATTGGTATATCACGAACCTACTGATGGGACTGTCCCATTTCTTTACACAATAGATTTGGGTCTATCCTGAACCCACATTTATACCGACCATTGTAACTGATGGAACATGACTTTTAATACTACCGACAGAGAATTCAAGGTTGACAATATTAAAATTAAGTCGGATCAGTCTCGTCTATTAATAGAATGGAGTCGGGTCTATCCCGTCTTTTAGTACAATAGATTCAAGTTTTTCCCAACTCATTATTAGTCTATCGCGAAACTACTTATGGGTCTATCTCATTTTTATAAACAATGGATTCAGGTCTATCTCGAAATCACTTCTATACCTAACATCGAAACTCACTTATGAAACAAGACTTTTAATATTACCAAGAATTCTCACGGTTGACAATATTAAAATGAAGTCGGGTCGATCCCATTTTTTAATACAGTAGATTCGACTTCATCTCGATCGCACTTCTGGGTCTATCCATCTTTTTACACAATGGATTTGGGTCTATAACAAACCCACTTCCAAGTTAAATATAAAAATCACTAATGTAACAAAGTTTTCAATATTGTCAACCATGAATTCAAGGTTGAAAATATTAAAATGGAATCGGGTCTATCCTGAACCCATTCTTGTGTCGAATACAATGACGTGAGGATGCAATAAGGTCTTTTAACATCGTCAATCATAAATTCAAAGTTGACAATATTAAAATGGAATCGAGTCTATCCCCTCTTTTTATACAATGGATTCGGGTCTATCCCGAATCCACTTATGGGTCTATTCCATCATTTTATACAATGGATTCAGGTCTATCCCGAACCCATTTCTGAACCGAATATCGGGAGCCGATGATGACACATGATATTTTAATATTGTTAACCAAGAATTCAAAATTGACATATAAAAATTGGAATCAGGTCTATCTTGTCTTTTAATAAAATAGAGTCGGGTATATTCTAAGCTCATTCTTGTGCCGAATACAATGATGTGAGGATGCAATAAGGACTTTTAATATTGTCAACCAAGAATTCAAAGTTGACAATATAAAAATAAAGTCGGGTCTATCCTGTCTTTTAATACAATGGATTCGGGACTATCCCGAACCCACTTATCGCTCTATCCCATCTTTTCATATAATGAATTCGAGTCTATTCCGAACCAATTTTAAACCAAATATTGAAACTCAGTAATGAAGTTGGTTCGTTTAATATTGACATTAAAAAAATCAAGGTTGACAATATTAAAATGGAGTCGGGTCTATCCTGTCTTTTAGTACAATAAATTCAAGTCTATACCGAACCCATTATTGGTATATCGCGAACCTACTGATGGGCCTGTCCCATTTCTTTACACAATAGATTTGGGTCTATCCTGAACCCACTTTTATACCGAACATAGTGACTGATGGAACATGACTTTTAATACTACCGACAGAGAATTCAAGGTTGACAATATTAAAATGAAGTCGGATCAGTCTCGTCTATTAATAGAATGGAGTCGGGTCTATCCCGTCTTTTAGTACAATAGATTTAGGTCTATCCCAACTCATTCTTAGTCTATCGCGAAACTACTTATGGGTCTATCTCATTTTTATACACAATGGATTCAGGTCTATCTCGAAATCACTTCTATACCTAACATCGAAACTCACTTATGAAACAAGACTTTTAATATTACCAAGAATTCTCACGGTTGACAATATTAAAATGAAGTCGGGTCGATCCCATTTTTTAATACAGTAGATTCGACTTTATCTCGATCGCACTTATGGGTCTATCTATCTTTTTACACAATGGATTTGGGTCTATCCCAAACCCACTCCCAAGTTCAATATAAAAATCACTAATGTAACAAAGTTTTCAATATTGTCAACCATGAATTCAAGGTTGAAAATATTAAAATGGAATCGGGTCTATCCTGAACCCATTCTTGTGTCGAATACAATGACGTGAGGATGCAATAAGGTCTTTTAACATCGTCAATCATAAATTCAAAGTTGACAATATTAAAATGGAATCGAGTCTATCCCCTCTTTTTATACAATGGATTCGGGTCTATCCCGAATCCACTTATGGGTCTATTCCATCTTTTTATACAATGGATTCAGGTCTATCCCGAACCCATTTCTGAACCGAATATCGGGAGCCGATGTTGCCACATGATATTTTAATATTGTAAACCAAGAATTCAAAATTGAAATATAAAAATTGGAATCAGGTCTATCTTGTCTTTTAATAAAATAGAGTCGGGTTTATCCTAAGCTCATTCTTGTGCCGAATACAATGATGTGAGGATGCAATAAGGACTTTAAATATTGTCAACCAAGAATTCAAAGTTGACAATATAAAAATAAAGTCGGGTCTATCCTGTCTTTTAATACAATGGATTCGGGACTATCGCGAACCCACTTATCGCTCTATCCCATCTTTTTATATAATGAATTCGAGTCTATTCCGAACCAATTTTAAACCAAATATTGAAACTCAGTAATGAAGTTGGGTCGTTTAATATTGCCATTAAAAAAATCAAGGTTGACAATATTAAAATGGAGTCGGGTCTATCCTGTCTTTTAGTACAATAAATTCAAGTCTATACCGAACCCATTATTGGTATATCGCGAACCTACTGATGGGCCTGTCCCATTTCTTTACACAATAGATTTGGGTCTATCCTGAACCCACTTTTATACCGAACATCGTAACTGATAGAACACGACTTTTAATACTACCGACAGAGAATTCAAGGTTGACAATATTAAAATGAAGTCGGATCAGTCTCGTCTATTAATAGAATGGAGTCGGGTCTATCCCGTCTTTTAGTACAATAGATTCAGGTCTATCCCAACTCATTATTAGTCTATCGCGAAACTACTTATGGGTCTATCTCATTTTTATACACAATGGATTCAGGTCTATCTCGAAATCACTTCTATACCTAACATCGAAACTCACTTATGAAACAAGACTTTTAATATTACCAAGAATTCTCACGGTTGACAATATTAAAATGAAGTCGGGTCCACTACAACAAAAATGATCTTTTACAGCATTTGAGAATAGCGTTTTTGACACAAATGCTATAAAAAACCTACTTTTAGTATCATTATATCTCAAAATGCTCCTAGAGAATTAAGCGGGAGATTGAAAATGTGAGACCACCCAAATATTTCAGCTCTCTCCAACTTAAAACCTACAAAGTAGAGAGAAACACATAGCCCGATTCTCCTCCCTCCCTCTCTCTGCCATTCTCCCCCCTCCTTGCTCTCGCTTTCTAACCTACTGCACACCCCACACAACCGAAGGACCAATCGAGGTGGTAAGCTTCGAAGAATTGGTCGAGAAGGACTGGTCCTTTATGGACTCAGACCCCAAAATCTCACCCCAACAACAAACCCGAACACTCAATCGAATCATCTCAGCTGGAAATATCGGTGGGGGTTCCAAGGTCCTCATCTCAATTGGGACTGAAGAGTTTGTAGACCGAGTGGTCGACTCCTCCTCCTCTGTTTTGAAACCCGACGATTTGCTTGTTGTTCATGATTCTTTGTTTGTTCTTGCTGGGGTTAAGGAGAAGCATGATAGAGTGAGGTGTTGGCAAGGAGAGATCATCTACGTGCCTAAAAAATGGGGACCTTTCCAAGTTGTCTTTCTTTACTATTTGCCTGCTTTGCCCTTTGAGCTTCAACAGGTGTTCCAAGCCATTTCTCAGCGTTGTGTACCAGGTAATTTGTTTATCAACTTGTTTTTTTTTTGTCACATTTCAAAAATAATACATTTGTGATAGTAAATGTCATCTTAAATGTTACATTTGAAATATTGGAATTTTGGAAGAGGAAAAATGGGAAATGAAATCCCTTGACTTGAATGTTAAGCATAGTAGTTGTTTGATTGAAACAATCTTCAATTATGATTATGTTGTTGGGTGTTTGTTATTCCTTTTTAGAGAGGTTAAATGTCTAAAGGATGTTCATATCCTTTTATTTATCCTGTTTATTGATGGATCTGATTCTCACCGAAATGCTTTCATTGGAATCTTTCTATCCCTAGTTCAAAGGTAAGATTGAGTTGCTCTAATAGTTTCAGAGGCAAAAGCTAAACACCTCTCCTTAGGGTGGTTATTTGTTCCAGGTTGAGTTTTATTTTAGGATAGTAATCTCCCCAGAGATGGGTTTCTCAGGAAATTGATCGAAGAGAGTGAAGATGGAAGTATCCTTGATTTTGAGTTTGAGTTCAATCTCTTGTGTTTTTAGTTAAAGTTGAGATTATTATGATTGCTTGAGAAAAATGCATTTGTTGTACATGGGATGCTTTTTACACTTCTCACACTTTTGATTGGTTTGTCTGGTGTACATGGGATGCTTCTGTTGTTATCTGCCTATATTTACTTCTATCAAAGACATGGTTTTTTAAATGTATGGATCATATTGGAAGTGTGCCTTTTTCTGGGCTTGCCTGTTTTGATCTGATTGCTTTGCATACATCTAAGGAAATTTGTGGTGGTAAAATCACGTTCCTTGATTTTGTTCCATTTTTCACAGCTTCCTCACGAAATAAACCAATGATGATGTCATGTTTGAGCATATGCAAGTGATTAATGTTTGTTGATGATGGCTTTTATGTTGTAATGATAACAAGAGAACTGATCTGAATCGCACCACATTCATTAGGTTTGCTTAAAAAGGTATGGAGGTAAATAAGACACTAACATGTCTTTATGAGTTAGTAGTCGTAACCATCATCATCATCATCTTCTTGTATACATGATGTTGCAGCTAGAGAAAACCAACCTTACCTATCAGATCCCAGAATTCAATCAGCTTGTGAGTGAAACGACTCATTTTATCAATTTCCAAACTGTGTATATGACGCTTTGTTCTTAAAGAAAGCTTTGATTATCTCATGTCAGGTGACGGAGGCCATCTACTATTTAGACTTGGGATCTGTTTGTCCAGGAAATGACCCGAAGTAAGGCTGCTCATTTACTTTATGTTTTGTCTCATTTGAGAGTTTCAGTTTTTGTATTACTCGAGCATTTTCTGTCACCAGCATTTCGCTCAGTTTTTACATTTTAGACATTCTAAACTCGTATAGTTTGTTCTCAAGTCCTGAAATACTTTTACCAAGTCCGTTACCACCCTGGTTTCTAACGATTACTTGCTGCTGCAGTATAAGGTTTCAGCATCGGCAATCAAGTTTTAAGGAACTCCAATACATATGTGATGGGGATAGCAATGGAGTTATATACTTTGCAGGCACATCATTTGGTGAACATCAGTGGGTTAATCCAGTCTTGGCGAAGGTAACCTTTTGAACTTTTTTTCCCCTAATCTGAATCTGTATCTGAACTTAAAAGATGCAACTTGCTAACATGAATTGTATTTTAAATATGGAATTATAGAAAATTATGGTGACACCTAGCACCCCAACTTCAAGATATACCGATCCCAAGGCTTTAGTCTCGAGGACATACCAGGTATGTGGGATATAAATGACAAGCAAATTTCTTAGATTCTTTAATGACAGTAAAAATAAACTTGGCATGCATAGGGAACCTCCTTTGCTGGGTTGCGGGTTGAGGATGGAAAGAAATGTTCATGGTGGATGGTTGACTTAGGCAAAGAAATTTGCTCATCAGAAATGGTGTGGGTTTGATGAGTTGTATGACAAGTATTGTGAAAGGATGTTGTTCTTTGATAAGATGAGTGCTCAGCAATTGCGCGAAGGAGGTAAATTTTGAACAAGTTTGATTTACATTTCTTGATTGTTAGTACCAATTTTGTGAATTTTGATTTGTTTTATGAAATTGTTGAATTACTCCAAAAAAAACTTACTGAGATAATGAGATAGTACATGTAGATGTAGACATCAGTGTGCTTTGTGGCATTCCATTAGAATGTTAGTCTAGATGTTAATGAGTTGACATATCCAAACTTAAAGGGCTTGATTGTGATGAGAAATTTCATGGGACAAGTCATAATTTTTGTGCACTTTAGTGAAAATCTAAAGCTTTCACTATAACAATCTTCGCATTGTAATTAAACATAGCCTTAATGAAATGTGTGTTAATTGTTTTGACTACATTGAGATCAATCACGAGACTAGAGTGATTTGTGGCAATGAATCAGAGTTTGGTTGACGAATTAGCTAGTTTATATCAAATCTGGGATGCTTCTCGTATTCATGCTTGCATTTTCATTGCCTCATTAGATGTTTCAAATCTCATTGGATCTAAGGTATTGGCATTGGATGGCTTTTCACTTCCAATTTTGTTATTACAGATGTCAAACAAAAGTTTCGACCGTTTATGTGTTCGATTGGAATTGATCACAATTTTGGGTAATGCTTGAAGTTGATCAATTGTATTTTGCATTTTTTTGTCGCATTAAAGATAACGGAAGCGACAAACTTGAATTACATAACTGGCCTATCAGCATTCCTTTTAGATCATACTGAGCAGATCCTTCGTGATTAGGCTAAGTATGGGTTGATTGCTGAACATCATTTAATTGTAGCTGAAAAAATGGATCATGCTTTGTCTTGATTGAATTTAGATCATTTGCCCGATTCTTAACTATTATTGAAATAGCAGACTTACTTTCTCCTTCCCCTGTTTTAACTGGGTTTTTTTTTAAGTGATAATAACCCATGCAACTCAATTTCTTGCGCTGCAGGCTCTCTAGTTTCACCCAGTCCATCACCAAGATCTGCATCTAAGAAGCTAGCATTTAGCCTTCGCAGCCTTTCTTTCAAGAAGCGGGAAGATCCTCAAGATGATGGTGAACTTCTGCAGGAGCAGCAGCAACATGACCCATACCTAGATCTTGAGATCTTGAGACTGCATATGTTGCACACCTATGCTTAACTTGGGAAGCGCTTCACTGCCAATACACACAACTGAACCGAGAAATCTCATTCTATCCGGAAAAACCTACCTGTTACAGCCATGTTGCTCAGCAGTTTCAGCAATTTCAAGTATTGTTGCAGAGGTTTATTGAAAATGAGCCTTTTGAACAGCGTCCTATGGCGGAGATTTATGCCAAAACGAGAAGTTCCTTTCCAAAGTTGCTTCAGGTTCCTCGAATTCAAGGTAATGATTCACTAATGAAGTGGAATAAATGTATAGTATGTAACACAAATCTTTGTAACACGAATTCAAGGTAATGATTATACCTTCTTCGGAAGTTGGGACTAATTTTTGGTCTGAATGTAACACGAATCTTTGTACAATATTCTTTCAGTGACAGTTATATATTTAGTTAGCAAACTTTCTTCTTCTGATATTAGGGTATCAATTTTGTATATTTAGTTGGCAAACTTTCTTCTTCTTCTATTTAACTTTGGCACATTTAAATTTTTATTTTCAAGACATAAAACTTATGAGATGTAATAAAAAGTCATTTGATAGTAAAAAAAAAAAAAAAAAATTGCTATGTATACTTATAACGCTATGGTAGAGTCTACCATAGCAGTTTAGAGGCTACTATAGCATTTTTAAAACGCTATGGCAGAGGCTACCATAGCGGTTTTGAAACGCTATAACAGGGTAATTTTCTATAGCGGTTTTAAACCGCTATAATAGACCTACGGTCTATTATAGCGCCGGCAAACATAGCGTTTACTAAAACGCTATGGTATCCTACCATAGCGGTTTTGAACCGCTATTAAAGGGCATTTTTTTTGTAGTGGTCGATCCCATTTTTTAATACAGTAGATTCGACTTTATCCCGATCGCACTTATGGGTCTATCCATCTTTTTACACAATGGATTTGGGTCTATCCCAAACCCACTCCCAAGTTGAATATAAAAATCACTAATGTAACAAAGTTTTCAATATTGTCAACCATGAATTCAAGGTTGAAAATATTAAAATGGAATCGGGTCTATCCTGAACCCATTCTTGTGTCGAATACAATGACGTGAGGATGCAATAAGGTCTTTTAACATCGTCAATCATAAATTCAAAGTTGACAATATTAAAATGGAATCGAGTCTATCCCCTCTTTTTATACAATGGATTCGGGTCTATCCCGAATCCACTTATGGGACTATTCCATCTTTTTATACAATGGATTCAGGTCTATCCCGAACCCATTTCTGAACCGAATATCGGGAGCCGATGATGCCACATGATATTTTAATATTGTTAACCAAGAATTCAAAATTGACATATAAAAATTGGAATCAGGTCTATCTTGTCTTTTAATAAAATAGAGTCGGGTTTATCCTAAGCTCATTCTTGTGCCGAATACAATGATGTGAGGATGCAACAAGGACTTTTAATATTGTCAACCAAGAATTCAAAGTTGACAATATAAAAATAAAGTCGGGTCTATCCTGTCTTTTAATACAATGGATTCGGGACTATCCCGAACCCACTTATCGCTCTATCCCATCTTTTTATATAATGAATTCGAGTCTATTCCGAACCAATTTTAAACCAAATATTGAAACTCAGTAATGAAGTTGGGTCGTTTAATATTGCCATTAAAAAAATCAAGGTTGACAATATTAAAATGGAGTCGGGTCTATCCTGTCTTTTAGTACAATAAATTCAAGTCTATACCGAACCCATTATTGGTATATCGCGAACCTACTGATGGGCCTGTCCCATTTCTTTACACAATAGATTTGGGTCTATCCTGAACCCACTTTTATACCGAACATCGTAACTGATGGAACAAGACTTTTAATACTACCGACAGAGAATTCAAGGTTGACAATATTCAAATGAAGTCGGATCAGTCTCGTCTATTAATAGAATGGAGTCGGGTCTATCCCGTCTTTTAGTACAATAGATTCAGGTCTATCCCAACTCATTATTAGTCTATCGCGAAACTACTTATGGGTCTATCTCATTTTTATACACAATGGATTCAGGTCTATCTCGAAATCACTTCTATACCTAACATCGAAACTCACTTATGAAACAAGACTTTTAATATTACCAAGAATTCTCACGGTTGACAATATTAAAATGAAGTCGGGTCGATCCCATTTTTAATACAGTAGATTCGACTTATCCCGATCGCACTTATGGGTCTATCCATCTTTTTACACAATGGATTTGGGTCTATCCCAAACCCACTCCCAAGTTGAATATAAAAATCACTAATGTAACAAAGTTTTCAATATTGTCAACCATGAATTCAAGGTTGAAATTATTAAAATGGAATCGGGTCTATCTTGAACCCATTCTTGTGTCGAATACAATGACGTGAGGATGCAATAAGGTCTTTTAACATCGTCAATCATAAATTCAAAGTTGACAATATTAAAATGGAATCGAGTCTATCCCCTCTTTTTATACAATGGATTCGGGTCTATCCCGAATCCACTTATGGGTCTATTCCATCTTTTTATACAATGGATTCAGGTCTATCCCGAACCCATTTCTGAACCGAATATCGGGAGCCGATGATGCCACATGATATTTTAATATTGTTAACCAAGAATTCAAAATTAACATATAAAAATTGGAATCAGGTCTATCTTGTCTTTTAATAAAATAGAGTCGGGTTTATCCTAAGCTCATTCTTGTGCCGAATACAATGATGTGAGGATGCAATAAGGACTTTTAATATTGTCAACCAAGAATTCAAAGTTGACAATATAAAATAAAGTCGGGTCTATCCTGTCTTTTAATACAATGGATTCGGGACTATCCCGAACCCACTTATCGCTCTATCCCATATTTTTATATAATGAATTCGAGTCTATTCCGAACCAATTTTAAACCAAATATTGAAACTCAGTAATGAAGTTGGGTCGTTTAATATTGCCATTAAAAAAATCAAGGTTGACAATATTAAAATGGAGTCGGGTCTATCTTGTCTTTTAGTACAATAAATTCAAGTTTATACCGAACCCATTATTGGTATATCACGAACCTACTGATGGGCCTGTCCCATTTCTTTACACAATAGATTTGGGTCTATCCCGAACCCACTTTTATACCGAACATCGTAACTGATGGAACATGACTTTTAATACTACCGACAAAGAATTCAAGGTTGACAATATTAAAATGAAGTCGGATCAGTCTCGTCTATTAATAGAATGGAGTCGGGTCTATCCCGTCTTTTAGTACAATAGATTCAGGTCTATCCCAACTCATTATTAGTCTATCGCGAAACAACTTATGGGTCTATCTCATTTTTATACACAATGGATTCAGGTCTATCTCGAAATCACTTCTATACCTAACATCGAAACTCACTTATGAAACAAGACTTTTAATATTAACAAGAATTCTCACGGTTGACAATATTAAAATGAAGTCGGGTCGATCCAATTTTTTAATACAGTAGATTCGACTTCATCCCGATCACACTTCTAGGTCTATCCATCTTTTTACACAATGGATTTGGGTCTATAACAAACCCACTCCCAAGTTGAATATAAAAATCACTAATGTAACAAAGTTTTCAATATTGTCAACCATGAATTCAAGGTTGAAAATATTAAAATGGAATCGGGTCTATCTTGAACCCATTCTTGTGTCGAATACAATGACGTGAGGATGCAATAAGGTTTTTTAACATCGTCAACCATGAATTCAAAGTTGACAATATCAAAATGGAATCGAGTCTATCCCCTCTTTTTATACAATGGAATCGGGTCTATCCCGAATCCACTTATGGGTCTATTCCATCTTTTTATACAATGGATTCAAGTCTATCCCGAACCCATTTCTGAACCGAATATCGGGAGCCGATGATGCCACATGATATTTTAATATTGTTAACCAAGACTTCAAAATTGACATATAAAAATTGGAATCAGGCCTATCTTGTCTTTTAATAAAATAGAGTTGGGTTTATCCTAAGCTCATTCTTGTGCTGAATACAATGATGTGAGGATGCAATAAAGACTTTTAAAATTGTCAACCAAGAATTCAAAGTTGACAATATAAAAATAAAGTCGGGTCTATCCTGTCTTTTAATACAATGGATTCGGGACTATCCCGAACCCACTTATCGCTCTATCCCATCTTTTTATATAATGAATTCGAGTCTATTCCGAACCAATTTTAAACCAAATATTGAAACTCAGTAATGAAGTTGGGTCGTTTAATATTGTCATTAAAAAAATAAAGGTTGACAATATTAAAATGGAGTCGGGTCTATCCTGTCTTTTAGTACAATAAATTCAAGTCTACACCGTACCGAACCCATTATTGGTATATCGCGAACCTACTGATGGGCCTGTCCCATTTCTTTACACAATAGAATTGGGTCTATCCTGAACCCACTTTTATACCGAACATCGTAACTGATGGAACATGACTTTTAATACTACCGACAGAGAATTCAAGGTTGACAATATTTAAATGAAGTCGGGTCTATCCCGCCTATTAATACAATGAAGTCAGGTCTATCCCGTCTTTTAGTACAATAGATTCAGGTATATCCCGAACTCACTGATCGAACAAGACTTTCAATATTACCAAGATTTCTCACGGTTGACAATATGAAAATGAAGTCGGGTCTATCCCATTTTTTAATACAATGGATTCGAGTCTATTCCGATCCCACTTATTGGTTTATCTTATCGTTTTACACAATGGATTCGGGTCTATCCCAAACCCATTTCTGAACCGAATATCAGGAGCCGCTGATGCAACATGATCTTTTAATATTGTTAACTAGGAATTCAAAAATGACATATCAAAATTAGAATCGGGTCTATCCCGTCTTTTTATAAAATTGAGTCGGGTCTATCCCAAACTCATTCTTGTGCTGAATAAAATGACATGAGGATGCAATAAGGTCTTTTAATAATGCCAATCAAGAATTCAAAGTTGACAATATTCAAATAAAGTCGGGTCTATCCCGTATTTTAATACAATGGAATCGGGACTATACCGAACCCACTTATGGCTCTATCCCATCTTTTTATACAATGAATTCGGGTCTATTTCGAAACCATTTTAAACCAAATATAGGAACTTAGTATGAAGTAGGGTCATTTAATATTGTCAACAAAAAATTAAAGGTTTACAATATTAAAATTCAGTCGGGTCTATCCCGACTTTTAGTAGAATAGATTTGAGTCTATCTCGAACCCATTATTGGTATATCACGAACCTACTTATGGTCTATCCCAATTTTTTACACAATGGATTCGGATCTATCCAGAACCCACTCCCAAGTTCAATATAAAAATCAGTAATGCAAGAAAGTTTTCAATATTGTCAACCAAGAATTCAAGGTTGAAAATATTAAAATGGAATCGGGTCTATCCTGAACCCATTCTTGTGTCGAATACAATGACGTGAGGATGCAATAAGGTCTTTTAATATCGTCAACCATGAATTCAAAGTTGACAATATTAAAATGGAATCGAGTCTATCCCGTCTTTGTATACAATGGATTCGGGTCTATCCCAAATCCACTTATGGGTCTATTCCATATTTTTATACATTGGATTCAGGTCTATCCCGAACCCATTTCTGAACCGAATATCGGGAGCAACTGATGCAACATGATATTTTAAAATTGTTATCAAATAATTCAAACTGACATATAAAAATTGGAATCGGGTCTATCTTGTCTTTTAATAAAATAGAGTCAGGTCTATCCAAAGCTCATTCTTGTGTCGAATACAATGACATGAGGATGCAATAAGGAATTTTAATATTGTCAATCAAGAGTTTAAAGTTGACAATATAAAAATAAAGTTGGTTCTATCCTGTCTTTTAATACAATGGATTCAAGACTATCCCGAACCCACTTATCGCTCTATCCCATATTTTTATACAATTAATTTGGGTCTATTCCGAACCCATTTTAAACCAAATATGGAAACTCAGTAATGAAGTTGGGTCGTTTAATATTGTCATAAAAAAAATCAAGGTTGACAATATTAAAATGGAGTCGGGTCTATCCCGTCTTTTAGTACAAAAGACTCGAGTCTATCCCGAACCCATTATTTTTATATCGCAAACCTACTTATGGGTCTATCCCAATTTTTAACACAATGGATCCGGATCTATCCCGAACCCACTTTTATACCGAACATCGAAACTCACTGATGGAACATACTTTTAATAATACCAACAGAGAATTCAAGGTTGATAATATTATAATGTAGTCGGATCAGTCTCGTCTATTAATAGAATGGAGTCGGGTCTATCCCATCTTTTAGTACAATAGAATCAGGTCTATCCCAACTCATTATTAGTCTATCGGGAAACTACTTATGGGTCTATCTCATTTTTATACACAATGGATTCAGGTCTATCTCAAAATCACTTCTATACCTAACATCGAAACTCACTTATGAAACAAGACTTTTAATATTACCAAGAATTCTCACGGTTGACAATATTAAAATGAAGTCGGGTCGATCCCGTCTTTTAATACAGTAGATTCGACTTTATCCCGATCGCACTTATGGGTCTATCCATCTTTTCACACAATGGATTTGGGTCTACCCCAAACCCACTCCCAAGTTGAATATAAAAATCACTAATGTAACAAAGTTTTCAATATTGTCAACCATGAATTCAAGGTTGAAAATATTAAAATGGAATCGGGTCTATCCTGAACACATTCTTGTGTCGAATACAATGACGTGAGGATGCAATAAGGTCTTTTAACATCGTCAACCATGAATTCAAAGTTGACAATATTAAAATGGAATCGAGTCTATCCCCTCTTTTTATACAATGGATTCGGGTCTATCCCGAATCCACTTATGGTTCTATTCCATCTTTTTATACAATGGATTCAGATCTATCCCGAACCCATTTCTGAACTGAATATCGGGAGTCGATGATGCCACATGATATTTTAATATTGTTAACCAAGAATTCAAAATTGACATATAAAAATTGGAATCAGGTCTATCTTGTCTTTTAATAAAATAGAGTCGGGTTTATCCTAAGCTCATTCTTGTGCCGAATACAATGATGTGAGGATGCAATAAGGACTTTTAATATTGTCAACCAAGAATTCAAAGTTGATAATATAAAAATAAAATCGGGTCTATCCTGTCTTTTAATACAATGGATTCGGGACTATCCCGAACCCACTTATCGCTCTATCCTATCTTTTTATATAATGAATTCGAGTCTATTCCGAACCAATTTTAAACCAAATATAGAAACTTAGTAATGAAGTTGGGTCGTTTAATATTGTCATTAAAAAAATCAAGGTTGACAATATTAAAATGGAGTCGGGTCTATCCTGTCTTTTAGTATAATAAATTCAAGTCTATACCGAACCCATTATTGGTATATCGCGAACCTACTGATGGGCCTGTCCCATTTCTTTGCACAATAGATTTGGGTCTATCCTGAACCCACTTTTATACAGAACATCTTAACTGATGGAACATGACTTTGAATACTACCGACAGAGAATTCAAGGTTGACAATATTTAAATGAAGTCGGGTCTATCCCGCTTATTAATACAATGAAGTCAGGTCTATCCCGTCTTTTAGTACAATAGATTCAGGTATATCCCGAACTCACTGATCGAACAAGACTTTCAATATTACCAAGATTTCTCACTGTTGACAATATGAAAGTGAAGTCGGGTCTATCCCATTTTTTAATACAATGGATTCGAGTCTATTCCGATCCCACTTATTGGTTTATCTTATCGTTTTACACAATGGATTCGGGTCTATCCCAAACCCATTTCTGAACCGAATATCAGGAGCCACTGATGCAACATGATCTTTTAATATTGTTAACTAGGAATTCAAAAATGACATCAAAATTAGAATCGGGTCTATCCTGTCTTTTTATAAAATTGAGTCGGGTCTATCCCAAACTCATTCTTGTGCTGAATAAAATGACGTGAGGATGCAATAAGGTCTTTTAATAATGCCAATCAAGAATTCAAAGTTGAAAATATTCAAATAAAGTCAGGTCTGTCCCGTATTTTAATACAATGGATTTGGGACTATACCGAACCCACTTATGGCTCTATCCCATCTTTTTATACAATGAATTCGGGTCTATTCCAATACCATTTTAAACCAAATATAGGAACTTAGTATGAAATAGGGTCATTTAATATTATCAAGAAAAAATTAAAGGTTGACAATATTAAAATTCAGTCGGGTCTATCCCAACTTTTAGTAGAATAGATTCGAGTCTATCTCGAACCCATTATTGGTATATCGCGAACCTACTTATGGTCTATCCCAATTTTTTACACAATGGATTTGGATGTATCCCGAACCCACTCCCAAGTTGAATATAAAAATCAGTAATGCAAGAAAGTTTTCAATATTGTCAACCAAGAATTCAAGGTTGAAAATATTAAAATGGAATCGGGTCTATTTTGAACCCATTCTTGTGTCGAATACAATGACGTGAGGATGCAATAAGGTCTTTTAATATCGTCAACCATGAATTCAAAGTTGACAATATTAAAATGGAATCGAGTCTATCCCGTCTTTGTATACAATGGATTCGGGTCTATCCCAAATCCACTTATGGGTCTGTTCCATCTTTTTATACAATGGATTCAGGTCTATCCCGAACCCATTTCTGAACCGAATATCAGGAGCAATTGATGCAACATGATATTTTAAAATTGTTAACCAAGAATTCAAAATTGACATATAAAAATTGGAATCGGGTCTATCTTGTCTTTTAATAAAATAGAGTCGGGTCTATCCTAAGCTCATTCTTGTGTCGGATACAATGACGTGAGGATGCAGTAAGGACTTTTAATATTGTCAATCAAGAGTTCAAAGTTGACAATATAAAAATAAAGTTGTGTCTATCTCGTCTTTTAATACAATGGATTCAGGACTATCCCGAACCCACTTATCGCTCTATCCCATCTTTTTATACAATTAATTCGGGTCTATTCCGAACCCATTTTAAACCAAATATAGAAACTCAGTAATGAAGTTGGGTCGTTTAATATTGTCATCAAAAAAATCAAGGTTGACAATATTAAAATGGAGTCGGGTCTATCCCGTCTTTTAGTACAATAGACTCGAGTCTATCCCGAACCCATTATTAGTATATCGCGAACCTACTTATGGGTCTATCCCATTTTTTTACACAATGGAATCGGGTCTATCCCGAACCCACTTTTATACCGAACATCGTAACTCACCGATGGAACATGACTTTAAATACTGCCGACAGAGAATTCAAGGTTGACAATATTTAAATGAAGTCGGGTCTATCCCGCCCATTAATACAATGGAGTCAGGTCTATCCCGCCTTTTAGTATAATGGATTCGGGTATATCCCGAACTCATTATTGATCTATCACGAACTTACTAATGGGTCTATCCCATCTTTTTACACAATGGATTCAGGTCTATCTCGAACCCACTTCTATAACGAACATCGAAACTCAATAATGGGATAGGACTTTCAATATTACCAAGAATTCTCACGGTTGACAATATTAAAATGAAGTCGGGTCTATCCCAATTTTTAATACAATGGATTCCAGTGGTCTATCCCATCATTTTACACAATGGATTCGAGTCTATCCTGATCCCATTTATGAACCGAATATTGGGAGCCGCTGATGCAACATGATCTTTTAATATTGTTAACCAAGAATTCAAAAATGACATATCAAAATTAGAATCGGGTCTATCCCTTTTTTTTATAAAATTGATTCGGGTCTATCCCAAACTCATTCTTGTGTCGAATACAATGACGTGAGGATGCAATAAGGTCTTTTAATAATGCCAATCAAGAATTCAAAGTTGACAATATAAAAATAAAGTCAGGTCTATCCCGTCTTTTAATACAATGGATTTGTGTCTACTCGAACCCACTGATGGGTCTATCCCATCTTTTTATACAATGAATTCGGGTCTATTCCGAACCCATTCTAAATCAAATATCGGAACTCAGTAATGAAGCATGCTCATTTAATATTGTCAACAAAAAATTCAAGGTTGACAATATTAAAATGGAGTCGGGTCTATCCCGTCTTTTTGTACAATAGATTCGAGTCTATTTCGAACCCATTATTGGTATATTGCGAACCTACTTATGGGTCTATCCCATTTTTTTACACAATGGATTTGGCTCTATCCCGAACCCACTTTTATACCGAACGTCGAAACTCACTGATGGAACATGAATTTTATTACTACCGACAGAGAATTCAAGGTTGACAATATTAAAATGAAGTTGGGTCTATCCCGTCTATTAATACAATGTAGTCGGGTCTATCCCATCTTTTAGTACAATAGATTCGGGTATATCCCAAACTCATTTTTGGTCTATTGCAAACCTACTTAGGGAATATCTCATCTTTTTACACAATGGATTCAAGTCTATCCCGATCCCACTTATTGGTCTATCCCATCTTTTTACACATTGGATTCGGGTCTATTCTGAACCCACTCCCATGTTGAATATAAAAATCACTAATGCAACAAAGTTTTCAATATTGTCAACCAAGAATTCAAGGTTGAAAATTTTAAAATGGAATCGAGTCTATTCTTAACCTATTCTTGTGTCGAATACAATGACGTGAGGATGCAATAAGGTCTTTTAATATTGTCAACCATGAATTCAAAGTTGACAACATTAAAATGGAATCGGGTTTATCTCGTCTTTTTATACAATGGATTCGGGTCTATCCCAAATCGACTTATGGGTTTATCCCATCTTTTTACACAATGGATTTGGGTTTATCCCAAACCCATTTCTGAAATGAATATCAGAAGTCATTGATGCAACAAGAACTTTTAATATTGTTCACCAAGAATTCAAAATTGACATATAAAAATTTGAATCGGGTCTATCCCATCATTCAATAAAATTCAGTCGGGGCTATCCCGAGCTCATTCTTGTGTTGAATACAATGACGTGATGATGCAATAAAAACTTTTAATATTGCCAACCAAGAATTCAAAGTTGACAATATTAAAATAAAGTCAGGTCTATCCCGTCTTTTAATACAATGGATTTGGGTCTATCCCGAACCCACTGATGGGTCTATCCCATCGTTTTATAAAATGAATTTGGGTCTATTCTGAACCCATTCTAAACTGAATATAGAAACTCAATGATGAAGCAGGGTCGTTTAATATTGTCCACAAAAAATTCAATGTTGATAATATTAAAATGGAGTCGGGTCTATCCCATTTTTAGTACAATAGATTCGAGTCTATCCCGATCCCATTATTGGTATATTGCAATACTACTTATGCATCTATCCCATTTTTTTACACAATGGATTTGGATCTAACCCGAACCCACTTCTATACTGAACATCGAAACTCACTGATGGAACATGACTTTTAATACTACCAACCAAGAATTCAAGGTTAACAATATTAAAATGAAGTCAGCTCTATTCCGTCAATTAATACATTTGATTCGGGTCCATAACGACCCAATTTATGGGTCTATCCCATCTTTTGATACAATGGATTCGGGTCAATTCCAATACTACTCTCGAGCTGAATATCTAAAATCACTAATGTAACAGTGCTTTCAATATTATCAGCCAAGAATTCAAAGTTGAAAAAATTAAAATGGAATTGGGTCTGTCGCGTCTTTTAATAAAATGCAGTCGGGTCTATCCTGAATCCATTCTTGTGCCGAATACAATGACGTGATGATGCAATAAAATCTTTTTAATATTGTCAACCATGACTTCAAAGTTGATAATATTAAAGTGGAGTTGGGACTATCCCGTCTTTTAATGCAATGGATTCGGGTCTATCCCAAACCCATTTCTAAACCGAATATCGGGAGTCACTGATGCAATAGGATCTTTTAATATTGCTAACCAAGAATTCAAAATTGACATATAAAAATTTGAATCGTGTATATCCCGTCTTTCAATAAAATTGAGTCGGGTCTATCCCAAGCTCATTCTTTTGTTGAATACAATGACGTGATGATGCAATAAGGACTGTTAATATTGTCAACCAAGATTTAAAATTTGACATTATTAAAATAAAGTTAGGTCTATCTCGAACACACTGATGGGTCTATCCCAACTTTTTATACAATTTATTCGGGTCTCTTCCGAACCATTCTAAAGCAAATATATGAACTCAGTAATGAAGCAGGGTCGATTAATATTGTCAACAAAAAATTCAAGGTTTACAATATTAAAATGGAGTCGGGTCTATCACGTCTTTTAGTACAATAGATTCGAGTTTATCCCGAACCCATTACTGGTATATCGGGAACCTACTTATGGGTCTATCCCATTTTTTTACACAATGGATTCGGATCTATCCCGAACCGACTTTTATATCAGACAACGAAACTCACTGATGTTGCATGACTTTTAATAATACCGACCAAGAATTCAAAGTTGACAATATTAAAATGAAGTCGGGTCTATCTTGTCTATTAATACAATGGATTCGGGTCCATCCCGATCCCACTTATTCGTCTATCCCATCTTTTCATACAATAGATTCGGGTCTATTCCAAACTCACTCTCGAGCCGAATATCAAAAATCACTAATGAACAGGGCTTTCAATATTATCAACCAAGAATTCAAGGTTTACAATGTTAAAATTGATTCAGGTCTATCCCTTCTTTTATTAAAATGGAGTCGGGTCTATCACGAATCCATTCTTTCCCGAATGTAATGATGTGAGGATGCAGTAAGGTCTTTTAATATTGTCAACCATGAATTCAAAGTTGACAATATTAAAATGGAGTCGGGTCTATCCCGTCTTTTAATACAATGGATTCGGGTCTATTCCAAATCCACTTATGGGTCTATCTCATCTTTTTACACAATGGATTTACGTCTATCCCATACCCATTTCTAAACCGAGTATCGGGAGTCTATGATGCAACATGATCTTTTAATATTGTTAACCAAGAATTTAAAATTGATATACAAAAATTGGAATCGGGTCTATCCCGAGCTCATTCTTGTGTCGAATACAATGATGTGATGATGCAATAAGGTCTTTTAATATTGTCAATCAAGAATTCAAAGTTGACACAATTAAAATAAAGTCAGGTCTATCCCGTCTTTTAATACAATGGATTCGGGTCTATCCTGAATGCACTGATGGGTCTATCCCATCTTTTTATACAATGAATTCGAGTCTCTTCTGAACCATTCTTAACCAAATATAGAAACTCAATAATGAAGCAGGGTCATTTATTATTGTCAACAAAAAATTCAAGGTTGACAATATTAAAATGGAGTCGGGTCTATCCAGTTTTTTAGTACAATAGATTCGAGTCTATCCCGAACCCATTATTGGTATATCGCGAACCTACTTATGGGTCTATCCCATTATTTTACACAATGGATTCAGATCTATCCCGAACTGACTTTTATACTGAACATCGAAACTCACTGATGGAACATGATTTTTATTACTACTGACCAAGAATTAAAGGTTGACAATATTAAAATGAAGTTAGGTCTATCCTGTCTATTAATACAATGGATACGGGTCCATCCCGATCCCACTTATTGGACTATTGCATCTTTTAATACAATGGATTCGGGTCTATTCCAAACTCACTATCAAGCCGAATATCAAAAATCACTAATACAACAGGGCTTTCAATATTATAAACCAAGAATTCAAGGTTGACAATATTAAAATTGAATTGGGTCTATCCCTTCTTTTTATAAAATGGAGTCGGGTCTATCACGAATCCATTCTTGTGCCTTATACAATGACGTGAGGATGCAGTAAGGTCTTTTAATATTTTCAACCATAAATTCAAAGTTGACAATATTAAATGGAGTCGAGTCTATTGTTAACCAACATTGACATATAAAATTGGGACTCACAGATGCAACATGATCTTTTAATATTGTTAACCAACATTGACATATAAAAATTGGAATCGGGTAAATCCCGTTTTTAAATAAAATTGAGTCGGGTCTATACCGAGCTCATTCTTGTGTCGAATACAATGACGTGATGATGCAATAAGGTCTTTTAATATTTTCAATGAAGAATTCAAAGTTGACAATAATAAAATAAAGTCAGGACTATCCCGAACTCACTGATGGGTCTATCCCGTCTTTTAATACAGTGGATTCGGATCTCTTCCGAACCATTCTAAACCAAATATAGGAACTCAGTAATGAAGCAGGGTCATTTAATATTGTCAACAAAAAATTCAAAGTTGACAATATTAAAATGGAGTCGGGTCTATCCCGCTTTTTAGTACAATAGATTCGAGTCTATCCAGAACCCATTATTGGTATATCACGAAACTACTTATGGGTCTATCTCATCTTTTTACACAATGGATTCGGATTTATCCCGAACCCACTTTTATACCGAACATAGAAACTCACTGATGGAACATGACTTTTAATACTACCGGCCGAGAATTCAAGTTTGACAATATGAAAATGAAGTTAGGTCAATCCTGTCTATTAATACAATAGATGTCGGTCCATCCCAATCCCACATATGGGTCTATCCCATCTTTTTATACAATGGATTCAGGTCTATTCCAAACCCACTCTCGAGCCAAATTTCAAAAATCACTAATGGAACAAGGCTTTCAATATTATCAACAAAGAATTCAAGGTTGACAATATTAAAATTGAATTGGGTTTATCCCTACTTTTTATAAAATGGAGTCGGGTCTATCCCGAATCCATTCTTGTGCCGAATACAATGACGTGAGGATGCAATAAGGTCTTTTAATATTGTCAACCATGAATTCAATGTTGACAATATTAAAATGGGGTCAGGTCTATCCCGTCTTTTAATACAATGGATTCTAGTCTATCCCAAGTCCTCTTATGGGTCTATCCCATATTTTTACACAATGGATTTGGGTCTACCCCAAACCAATTTCTAAACCGAATATCAGGAGTCACTAATACAACAAGATCTTTTAATATAGTTAACAAAGAATTCGAAATTGACATATAAAAATTGGAATCGGGTCTATCTCGTCTTTCAATAAAATTGAGTCGGGTCAATCCCGGGCTCATTCCTGTGTCGAATACTATGACGTGATGCTGCAATAAGGTTATTTAATATTTTAACCAAGAATTCAAAGTTGACAATATTAAAAAAAAGTCAGGTCTATCCCGTCTTTTAATACAATGGATTCGTGTCTCTTCCGAACCGTTCTAAACCAAATATAGGAACTCGGTATTGAAGCAGGGTCGTTTAATATTGTCAACAAAAAATTCAAAGTTGAGAGTATTAAAATGAAGTCGGGTCTATCCCGCCTTTTAGTACAATAGATTCGAATATATCCCGAACCCATTATTGGTATATCGCGAACCTACTTATGGGTCTATCCTTTTTTTTACACAATGGATTCAGATCTATCCCGAACCGACTTTTATACCGAACATCAAAACTCACTGATGGAACATGACTTTTAATACTACCGACCAAGAATTCAAGGTCGACAATATGAAAATGAAGTTAGGTCAATCCTGTCTATTAATACATTGGATTCGGGACCATCCCGATCCCACTTATGGGTCTATCTCATCGTTTGATACAATGGATTCGGGTCTATTCCAAACCCACTCTCGAGCCAAATTTCAAAAATCACTAACGGAACAGGGCTTACAATATTATCACCAATGAATTCAAGGTTGACAATATTAGAATTAAATTGGGTCTATCCCTACTTTTTATAAAATGGAGTCGGGTCTATCCCGAATCCATTCTTGTGCCGAATACAATGACGTGAGGATGCAGTAAGGTCTTTTAATATTGTCAACCATGACTTCAAAGTTCAAAAAATTAAAATAGAGTCGGGACTATCCCGTCTTCTAATACAATGGATTCGGGTCTATCCCATATTTTTAAACAATGGATTTGGGTCTATCCATAACCCATTTCTAAACCGAATATCTGGAGTCACTGATGCAACAGGATCTTTTAATATTGTTAACCAAGAATTCAAAATTGACATATAAAAATTGGAATCGTGTATATCTCGTCTTTCAATAAAATTGAGTCAGGTCCATCCCAAGCTCGTTCTTGTGTCGAATACAATGACGTGATGATGCAATAAGGTCTTTTAATATTGTCAACCAAGAATTCAAAATTTACATTATTAAAATAAAGTCAGGTCTATCTCGTCTTTTAATACAATGGATTCGGGTCTATCCCAAACACACTGATGGGTCTATCCCATCTTTTTATACAATTAATTCGGGTCTATTTTGAACCATTCTAAACCAAATATAGGAACTCAGTAATGAAGTAGGGTCGTTTAATATTGTCAACAAAAAATTCAAGGTTGACAATATTAAAATGGAGTCGGGTCTATCTTTCCTTTTAGTACAATGATTCGAGTCTACCCCGAACCCATTATTGGTATATCGCAAACCTACTTATGGGTCTATCCCATTTTTTAACACAATGGATTCGGGTCTATCCCGAACCCACTTTTATACCGAACATCGAATCTCACAGATGGAACATGACTTTTAATACTATTGACCAAAAATTTAAAATTGACAATACTAAAATGAAGTCGGGTCTATCCCGCTTATTAATACATTGTATTCGGGTCTATCCCGATCCCTTTTATGGGTCTATCTCATCTTTTGATACAATGTATTCGGGTCTATTCCAAACCCACTCCGATCCAAATATCAAAAATCACTAATGCAACAGGGCTTTTAATATTATCAACCAAAAATTCAAGGTTTACAATATTAGAATAAAGTTGAGTCTATCCCATTCTTGTTCCGAATATAATGACGTGAGGATGCAGTAAGAGCTTTTAATATTGTCAACCATGAATTCAAAGTTGACAATATTAAAATGGAGTCGGGTCTATTGTTAACCAACATTGACATATAAAAATTGGGACCCACAGATGCAACAAGATCTTTTAATATTGTTAACCAACATTGGCATATAAAAATTGGAATCGAGTAAATCCCGTCTTTAAATAAAATTGAGTCGGATCTATACCATCACCCGCCACCTCCTCACCCTGCTTCGCACACCAACAGCTGCCACCTTCTACCATCCCTCTCTCTGTTCTATCATCCTCACCGCCACCATCCACCGTCTAGCAACCTCGCCACAAGCACCACAAGCACCGCCACTAACCACCGTGAAACAGGGGCGTGACAACCCTGTTTCACGTTACAAACCTCACCAGACCACCTTCTCCGCCATCACCCGAACACCAACGTCATCTCTCTCTCTCTCTCACAGCCACCAGCACCCGAGCACTACCACCATCAGCCGCCGCGAAACAGAACAGAGGAGAACAGACCCTGTTTCTCCTCGCTCGCCACAGACCCTGTTTCCTCTCTTCTCTCGGCCTCTCTTCGTCTCGAGCTCCTTCCTGCCTCCTTCTCTCACGACCATCGTCAGGACCAGACCAAGCACCATCACCACCACCTCGCGAAATAGAGCTCGCAATCAAAGAAACAGGGAGCCCTATTCCTCGCCACCTTTGCGTTTTTGTTGATATCTAACTGTTTCCTCACCTTTTCTCTTCTTGTGTAGGTTCTGGAAGCGATTTGAGGTCGAGGACGGTCGCGAGGAGCGAAGGAAGGCCGCGAGAACAGCCCCTGTCGTGCTGGAGAAGATGGTGGAGCAGCGCAGTACTGTAGCGCTACTTTAGCAGAGGCGGGAATTGGTTAATTCGGTTATTTAGCTATTCACACCCCAGCTATCTGTAAGAGCCACCACAAAGTGCTTTTGGCCAGTTTTCTCGTCCGTGCAGAGATGACTTCCACCTCCATTGATGCTGTGACCACCACTACTATGGATAGATAAACCCTTCGCCAAGGCTACGATAAACCACAGGATTTCCTAGAGTTTGTGTATTTACATTTATTGGTTTCTTTATGCTTGAACGTTAAATACATTTGATTTATGATTTTCAATAATTTGCTTTCACCGATTATATCCTGATTAATTATATAGACTAGTCGGTAGTTAGAAGTACCCTTTGTTGAAATTCAAAGCCTAATTTAATCAATTAATCTGAATCCGTGATTGTCTGTGCCGTAAGAAGACACGCAATGCAAGGGGTTTAGGATTAGTTAAATAAACCTGTGATTGTGTGTGCCGTAAGAAGATTCGCAATTCTAGGGGTTTATACCTATGCTGAAATCAATTGTGAACTTAGATTAATGTCATGTTAAATCTTGAAAACAATATTTTTGATTACACAAATCTCAAAGAACCTGTGGTGGATTCAATGCCTTGGTTTTTTTCTCATATTCTTTAAAACTTTTATTTTGTTTTTAATTAGATTTTTATTTAGATATTTTAATTGCTGTAACCCCATTTAAATTAGTTTAAGTCAACTTGGAAAATTTAATTGCAACCACAGTCTTTGTGGGATCGACCTGTACTTGCCCTTGTCTACCAGTTTGACACTTTGCACTTGCAGTTATTAAAATTAGGTTAAATTAACCTATTTATTTAGGTTAGTTAAATCTGCATCAAGTTTTTGGCGCCGTTGCCGGGGACTGTAGCGGTGTAATTGAATTCAAGAGTTTATTTTCACCAATTTGTAGTTTAGGATAAAAAAATTAATTAAAAAAAAATTAGGTCAAATATAGATTGCTTTTGCTTTTAGGATAGGCTTATATATATATTTTAGTTATTTCTTTTAAGTCTTAGAAGTTTTGATATTTTTTTTATTTTTGCAGGTATTAACAGGTAGGAAGCATATATTACAGGTTGCATAAAAATTAAAAAAAAATACAAAAAACTTTACAAAAAAAAAAAAGCACAGGGTTTGGAATTTTTACAGGTTGTTATCGCGTGGACACTTTCAGAAGTTGGTGAGCCGTCAGGTGGACGGTGCTTCTGATCGACGTCAACTCGACTTCTACCCGGCGTTGCAAGTAACCCAAGAGAGGTTCACGCAGAAAGTAACTTCTTCCCACCGCATCTGCACGCGGTTTCTGAGTAGATTACTGTGTGTTTTGCTTGTTTTGTTTTTAGTTAGAATTGCATGCAAATTTGAATAGATTGAGGATATTTCTGATGCTGTAAAATTTCGTGCTCTCTCCCGCGGATAGGTTAACCACCATCTATTTTAGGGTTAGGGACCTAAGCCCTTACTATTAAAATTTGTAGCAAGATAAATTAGGACAAGACGCTCATAAGACCCCTCTTTTGAAACTTGAAAGTTTAAAGTAGTCAAGTGAAGGAACATATCAAATCTCGGAATAGTTCTGAAAGTGGCATTACACTTTAAGCTGGAGGTAGAAAAGGAGGTAGGAGCAATTAGATTTCAGGATATTTTTTATGTTGGGAAACTCCGTGTTCTTTCCCGTGGATAGGCTAATTAAAATGGATTTCAGCCCTTGATTAGTAACAAACATAGGTAATAAAGAAGAGTGCTTGTAGGGATTACCAGACGTTACAGCCTCTACCTAGTAAATTAGTTTCTCACGAGATTAATTTGCTTCGTAGAAACCTCGACACTTCGTGGGGTTATAACTATCAGCTGCGTAGTACCCGAAGGCAATCTGAATGATTGTATTGCTAGGTACTTATCTAGGGTCGTTTTCCATTCATCTTGCTTGCGCATCATATAGGTCCTGATTAGGTTTTACCATTTTAATTTTTTTAGAGTTAGGTTATCTTCATATATAGGTTAGGCTTGCATAATTTAAAAAAAAAATGAACCTCAATAATTATCCATCTCGCAGGAATGCATTTAATCCCATGCGGCCACCTGATTATGCTCCATATTCATATTATTACAACTCAGGTTCCGCATATTATCTTGACTTCCTCTCCCCTTCTAATGAGGATAAAGAATTTAAGGATTACTTCTCCCCTTCTACCTCGAAGCTTGAAACAGCTCTTATGACGATGACTCAGAAATTAGATGCACTTATGAATTTGACTCAACCCCTACCTCTCAGTAATGTTTCATTTGAAGGTTGTGTTGCATGTTCGAGTCCTAGTCATTTTACAGCTGATTGTGATTTGCAATATGATTATCCTGAATATTTCGCTGAGCAAATCCATTCTTTTAATGCTAATTGGCGACCTGGTTATAATTCAAAGTTCAACTATTACAGCCCTGGTTTTGCCAATAATCAAAATCTGTCTTGGGCTCATAACTCACACCAAGGGGGACATATTTTCTCTCAAGCTCCTCAATACCCTAATCATGTCATGCCCCACCATAACCAAGTTCCTCCATCCAACACATCAAGTTTAGAGGAAAGGATTAATCAGTATTTGCAGCGCTCAGCAAGTATAATTGATCAGAATTCTAAGGACATATCTGAGTTGATAGCCACGACTCAAAGACTTGAGATAGTTGTGGATCATATTACTGAGGCTGTATCTGAAAGTGAGTTAGGAAGAGTTCCTAGTCACTCTGTTCAAAATTCAGAGGGTCAATTCATAACTGGTAACACATTGGAATCCGAGTCAGATGATGTTTTTGTGGATAATGTGATTGAAACTACTTTGCTTCCTGACCCATTCCCTTCCACACATTTTCATGAAAATCCACTCGACATATGTCTTCCTAGTGACTCATGCATAGAATCAAACTGTGAACAGTCTTTAGAGTCTCCCCTTGACTGTTTTCATGATACACATGACCATTTAGAGGCTTGTTTGACTCATTCTAGTTTGGACTTTGATGTTGATGATTCCATTAGGGAAGTCAATGATTTGTTTGACTCAGTCTCCATTGTGGATCCTAGTTATAAATGGAAGTCTAAAGTGGAGCCTCTTCCACTCAGTGAGTCAAAACTAGTCCCATCAGTTGAGCCACCTGAGTTTGACCTTAAACAATTACCTGACACCCTCAGGTATGCGTTTTCAGGTACTGATGATACTTTGCCTGTTATTATTTCATCTATATTGAATTCAAAACAGGTTGTCCCAAAGAAGTCGAGAGATATATTTAATGAGAAACTACATGCCATAGGTAGTGCTAATTCTAGGTTTGGGGGTGTTGTTGCGTCGTCTATCTCATCATCTTGGTGTAATCCATTTTGTTACGATGAACCTGTACCACCCGACATATTTATAGACATACCACTTTCCATCCCTTTCATATTGACTGATGCTACCTATATGGATCCATTGTTTGTAAGAGATGATTTCAATTTTCACCATCCTGATGTGGAAATTATCCAATCTTCTGATTTGGAACCAGACTTAGGATGTTCCATTTTAGGAGTAAGGGAGGATCATTTGTTGCATATCACTACTTGCGACCTATTCATGTTTAAGATCCCTATTAACTTCCAAGGAATGAGAGCTTCTTTACCATTTCTATATGATTTTAGATGGTGTCCTTGCAACTTTTGGGATGTGCTAGTATATCTTGTGTCGCATGTGGTTGCTATTTTTGAGTGGACTGATCATCAACTTTTCAGGTTATTGGTATACGATTCCTTCAGCCTTTTGAGGTGAATATTCCCTATGTTCTTCCTCGTCACTTCATGATATATCACTCATGAGGGAGAATATATGTCGGGCTGACGGCGTTAAACCAAGCGCTCCTAGGAGGCAACCTAGCTTCAGTTGTGTCATTATGGTTAGTCTGGATTGATTTTCGAGTCTTTTCTAGTTGCATTTCACTCATACTCGTTAGCTCCGTAACAATTTTGACTTACAACTGATACATGTAATTATTATTATTATTATTATTATTATTATTATTTTATTTTTATTTGTGACCTGTCTTGTTTTTATCAATTTATCATGATGAGTCCACAGTTCTTATGTCTCTGAGCATTCATTGGTGGAAGATTTCGTCGAAATTGGTAAAAACTTTCTCATGGTAATATCACTTTAACTCTCATCTTTTCTTTTTCCTGCATTTGTCATGATCATCGTTTTATACATTGAGGACAATGTTTGGTTTAGGTTTGGGGGTGAGGTTTATGAGTTTTTTTTTGCATTTTTCAAGAAATTTTGAACTAAAATTTATTTCATAATTTACTATTGTATTCTACTCAATCTCCATTGAGTACATAGTTAATTATGATTGTGTGAAAATTTTTCACTTTGAAAATGCATCCAAGATCTAAGTCTTTTCCAATGAAGAGGATGTGCTTTCAAGTATGCATTTAAATTGGAGGAATACATGCTTTCACGTGTCACTTTTATGTATCAATAGGAAAACATATGGTTTGATATTATCTTTAAGTTAAATATATTTCATGAGATTTTTTTTTTCAACTCGATTACTTTTTGCACTATAAGCCATATTAGCATGATTTGAAGCTGATGAGTGAGATATGAGCTAGAAAACCTTAGAATAATAGTGGAGACTTAACCCGTGAAAGTTTTGAGCCATTCTTTTCTTTCTGAGTGTTAGATAAATATACTCTAATTTTTCTTGAGTTTTGCATTAAGTCGTTGATGATCTCATTATTCTCATTTTTTTTATCAATTGCTTTGAGAATGACATTAAAATTAAATTATTGCACTAGAACTTTTTAGTTTATTTAGTTGAGATGTCATAATACCAACCTGAACTTAAGAAATGATGTAGGCAAGTTCTTCTTAAACCTTCTCTAGCCTTTTTACTTACCCACTCATTAGTTCCCTTTTGAAGCCCTTTGAGCCGTTGATAGCCTTTTATTTGTTAACCCCTTATCAATACCCAATTTATCTAAGAATGTATATGGATGAATGTTAGTTGGAAATGGGCAATTAGAAATAACAGAGTCAAATATACCATGAGTCATCAGTGTTGAAACATTCTATTGAGTAGAAGAGGAAAAGCATGTAGTTGAAAAAAAATAAAAATAAAAAAAAAAAAGAGAAAGAAAGAAAAGCGATGTCAATGAAAAAAAAAAGTAACGTTGGTTAGAACATTGATTTACTCTTCATAGCCCCTGTGTTAGTTTAATGGGTATATACATTCTTAGAGATTTTTTGTATACCTTTTTCCATTCTTTGTTAGCCATTACCTAAGACCCATTACAACCTATTAAAGTCCTAGTTGATCTTAAGAGATGGTTAGTTTCGTAAATGTGGAGATTAAATAAATAAGAACTATGGTGTATGATTTAACATTCTCAAAAGTAATTGATATTCCTGTCCATGAGATCATATTCATTCCATTCTTGAAAAGTCTGTTCTTCATATTACTATATGTGAGATGATTGTTTTCCATTATTTACTCTTTTCCTCACATATAAATTGAGTGAAATATCAAATCTCTGAGTGTTTCATTGTGAGTGACATGAGAGGTTTGAAGTCAAAACAAACTTTATAAAGGAGATTTAGTAATTGTTTTACTCTGAAATAAAAAGTTATGTTGATAGGGCCATGCACACACACACTTCGAGTTGGGAATAATTGATGAAATTTATTTAACCTTTGGGTATTATTAAATTGTTGTGAGACTCTTTGATATATTATTGTGAGACTGTTAGCTATTTTCAAAATTTTTTGGCAATTAAATTCTTACTCTGAGGATAATAGATCAAGTTACCATGTTTTGAAAATTTATTAAGTCATAATGTTTGTGGGTAACATTTCTGGAAACCCTCACGAGACTATAACTCGTCCACTAGAGGTAATCTAGGGGTTTAAAGCCTTGTTGCACGTTTAAGGTAAGGGCAACCGATGATTCCTGCGAAAGTGAGTTAGATTTTATTTTATTGTTTTGCTCGAGGACTAGCAAAATATAGGTTTGGGGGTATTTGATATTCACATAATTATTACATAATATATCCCTTAATTTATATATGTTAGTGTTTCAATTATTAGAATTTATAATAATTATTTCGTTTTCATGTTTTGGCAGGAATTTGAGCGTTAACGATGAAATGATATTAAGGCGACAACTTAAGGACTGACAATTGGTCGATTCTAGTGGTGGTACAAAGCCAAGAGACACATATCTAAACATAACCCTAATAAACCTAGGTCCACCTAATTTAACCTAAGCCCAAACCGAAAACATGCTAACCTAAAAACCCAAGCCCAATATAATATGAGAACCCTATTTAGCTTCCCCATCTTAGAGAAAGGGGCTGATCTCTTATTCTCTCTTCTTCCACAGCCCCTCTCCCCTCATCTCTTTTCCAGCCACCACACCACCCTGCCGGCAATCCTCGCTCGATAGGAGAGCCGGCAGCGCGATAATCCCGCCATCACCACCTCATCCTCGTCCTCTACCATCAGCCGCCACCTCTTCACCCTGCTTCGCACACCAACAGCCGCCACCTTCTACCATCCCTCTCTCTGTTTTATCATCCTCACCGCCGCCATCCACCGTCCAACAACCTCGCCACCAGCACCACAACCACCGCCACTAACCACTGTGAAACAGGGGTGTGACAACCCTGTTTCACGTTACAAACCTCACCAGACCACCTTCTCCGCCATCACCCGAACACCAACGTCGTCTCTCTCTCTCTCACAGCCACCACCACCCGAGCACCACCACCATCAGCCACCACGAAACAGAACAGAGGAAAACAGACCCTGTTTCTCCTCGCTCACCACAGACCCTGTTTCCCCTCTTCTCTCGGCCTCTCTTCGTCTCGAGCTCCTTCCTGCCTCCTTCTCTCACGGCCACCGTCAGGACCAGACCAAGCACCATCACCACCACCTCGCGAGACAGAGCTCGCAATCACAGAAACAGGGAGCCCTATTCCTCGCCCTCCTTTGTGTTTTTGTTGATATCTAACTGTTTCCTCACCTTTTCTCTTCTTGTGTAGGTTCTGGAAGCGATTTGAGGTCGAGGACGGTCGCGAGGAGCGAAGGAAGGCCGCGAGAACAGCCGCTGTCATGCTGGAGAAGACGGTGGAGCAGCGCAGTACTGTAGCGCTACTGTAGCAGAGGCGGGAATTGGTTAATTCGGTTATTTGACTATTCACACCCCAGCTATCTGTAAGAACCACCACAGAGTGCTTTTGGCCAATTTTCTCGGGATTCTTGTCCGTGCAGAGATGAATTCCACCTCCATTGATGCTGTGACCACCACTACTATGGATAGCTAAACCCTTCGCCAAGGCTACGATGAAACCACAGGATTTCCTAGAGTTTGTGTATTTACATTTATTGGTTTCTTTGTGCTTGAACGTTAAACACATTTGATTTATGATTTTCAATAATTTGCTTTCACCGATTATATCCTGATTAATTATCTAGACTAGTTGGTAGTTAGAAGTACCCTTTGTTGAAATTCAAAGCCTGATTTAATCAATTAATCTGAATCCGTGATTGTCTGTGTCGTAAGAAGACACGCAATGCTAGGGGTTTCGGATTAGTTAAAATAAACCTGTGATTGTGTGTGCCGTAAGAAGACTACCAATTCTAGGGGTTTATACCTATGCTAAAATCAATTGTGAATTTAGATTAATCTTTAGGTTAGTCATGTTAAATTTTGAAAACAATATTTTTGATTACACAAATCTCAAAGAACCTGTGGTGGATTCAATGCCTTGGTTTCCTTTCTCATATTCTTTAAAAAAAATTATTTTGTTTTTAATTTGATTTCTATTTAGATATTTTAATTGCTGTAACCCCATTTAAATTAGTTTAAGTCAACTTGGAAAATTTAATTGCAACCACAGTCCTTGTGGGATCGACCTGTACTTGCCCTTGTCTACCAGTTAGACACTGTGCACTTGCAGTTATTAAAATTAGGTTAAATTAAACTATTTATTTAGGTTAGTTAAATCTGCATCAAGTTTTTGCCCGTCTTTTAGTACAATAGATTCGAGTCTATCCCGAACCCATTATTGGTATATCGCGAAACTACTTATGAGTCTATCCCATTTTTTTACACAATGGATTCGGATCTATCCCGAACTGACTTCTATACCGAACATCGAAACTCATTGATGGAACATACTTTTAATACTACCATCCAAGAACTCAAGGTTGACAATATTAAAATGAAGTCAGGTATGTCCTATCTATTAATACAATGGATTCGGGTCCATCCCGATCCCACTTAGGGTCAATCCCATCTTTTGATACAATGGAGGATTCGGGTCTATTCCAAACTCACACTCGAGCCAAATATCAAAAATCACTAATGCAACAGGTCTTTCAATATTATCAACCAAGAATTCAAGGTTGACAATATTAAAATTAAATTGGGTCTATCCCTTCTTTTAATAAAATGGAGTCGGGTCTATCCCGAATCCATTCTTGTGCCGAATACAATGACGTGAGGATGCAGTAAGGTCTTTTAATATTGTAAACCATGAAATCAAAGTTATCAATATTAAAATGGAGTCGGGTCTATCCCGTCTTTTAATACAATGGATTCGGGTCTATCCCAAATCCACTTATGGGTCTATCCCAACGACAATTCTAAACCGAATAGCGGGAGTCACTGATGCAACAGTATCTTTTAATATTGTTAACAAAGAATTCAAAATTGACATATAAAAATTGGAATCGGGTATTTCCCGTCTTTCAATAAAATTGAGTCGGGTCTATCCCGAGCTCATTCTTTAGTCGAATACAATGATGTGATGATGCAATAAGGTCTTTTAATAATGTCAACCAAGAATTCAAAGTTGACAATGTTAAAATAAAGTCAAGTCTATCCCGTCTATTGTTACAATGGATTCGGATCTATCCCGAACCCATTGATGGGTCTAACCCATCTTTTTATACAATGAATTCGGGTCTCTTCCGAACCATTCTAAACCAAATATAGGAACTCAGTAATGAAGCAGGGTCGTTTAATATTGTCAACAAAAAATTCAAGGTTGAAAATATTCAAATGGAGTCGGGTATATCCCGTCTTTTAGTACAATATATTCGAGTCTATCCTGAACCCATTATTGGTATATCGCGAAACTACTTATGAGTCTATCCCATTTTTTTACACAATGGATTCGGATCTATCCCGAACTGAGTTCTATACCGAACATCGAAACTCATTGATGGAACATGACTTTTAATACTACCATCCAAGAACTCAAGGTTGACAATATTAAAATGAAGTAAGGTCTGTCCTATCTATTAATACAATGGATTCGCGTCATCCCGATCCCACTTAGGGTCTATCCCATCTTTTGATACAATGGAGGATTCGGGTCTATTCTAAACTCACACTCGAGCCAAATATCAAAAATCACTAATGCAACAGGTCTTTCAATATTATCAACCAAGAATTCAAGGTTGACAATATTAAAATTAAATTTGGTCTATCCCTTCTTTTAATAAAATGGTGTCGGGTCTATCCCGAATCCATTCTTGTGCCAAATACAATGACGTGAGGATGCAGTAAGGTCTTTTAATATTGTCAACCATGAAATCAAAGTTATCAATATTAAAATGGAGTCGGGTCTATCCTGTCTTTTAATACAATGGATTCGGGTTTATCCCAATGACATTTCAAAACCGAATAGCGGGAGTCATTGATGCAACAATATCTTTTAATATTGTTAACAAAGAATTCAAAATTGACATATAAAAATTGGAATCGGGTATTTCCCGTCTTTCAATAAAATTGAGTCGGGTCTATCCCGAGCTCATTCTTTAGTCGAATACAATTATGTGATGATGCAATAAGGTCTTTTGATAATGTCAACCAAGAATTCAAAGTTGACAATATTAAAATAAAGTCAAGTCTATCCCGTCTATTATTACAATGAATTCGGATCTATCCCGAACCCATTGATGGGTTTAACCCATCTTTTTATACAATGAATTCGGGTCTCTTCCGAACCATTCTAAACCAAATATAGGAACTCAGTAACGAAGCAGGATCGTTTAATATTGTCAACAAAAAATTCTAGGTTGAAAATATTCAAATGGAGTCGGGTATATCCCGTCTTTTATTACAATAGATTCAAGTCTATCCCGAACCCATTATTGGTATATCGCGAAACTACTTATGAGTCTATCCCATTTTTTTACACAATGGATTCGGATCTATCCCGAACTGACTTCTATACCGAACATCGAAACTCATTGATGGAACATGACTTTTAATACTACCATCCAAGAACTCAAGGTTGACAATATTAAAATGAAGTAAGGTCTGTCCTATCTGTTAATACAATGGATTCGGGTCCATCCCGATCCCACTTAGGGTCTATCCCATCTTTTGATACAATGGAGAATTCGGGTCTATTTTAAACTCACACGCGAGCTAAATATCAAAAATCACTAATGCAACAGGTCTTTCAATATTATCAACCAAGAATTCAAGGTTGACAATATTAAAATTAAATTGGGTCTATCCCTTCTTTTAATAAAATGGTGTCGGGTCTATCCCGAATCCATTCTTGTGCCAAATACAATGACGTGAGGATGCAGTAAGGTCTTTTAATATTGTCAACCATGAAATCAAAGTTATCAATATTAAAATGGAGTCGGGTCTATCCCGTCTTTTAATACAATGGATTCGGGTTTATCCCAATGACATTTTTAAACCGAATAGCGGGAGTCATTGATGCAACAATATCTTTTAATATTGTTAACAAAGAATTCAAAATTGACATATAAAAATTGGAATCGGGTATTTCCCGTCTTTCAATAAAATTGAGTCGGGTCTATCCCGAGCTCATTCTTTAGTCGAATACAATTATGTGATGATGCAATAAGGTCTTTTAATAATGTCAACCAAGAATTCAAAGTTGACAATATTAAAATAAAGTCAAGTCTATCCCGTCTATTATTACAATGAATTCGGATCTATCCCGAACCCATTGATGGGTTAAACCCATCTTTTTATACAATGAATTCGGGTCTCTTCCGAACCATTCTAAACCAAATATAGGAACTCAGTAATGAAGCAGGATCGTTTAATATTGTCAACAAAAAATTCTAGGTTGAAAATATTCAAATGGAGTCGGGTATATCCCGTCTTTTAGTACAATAGATTCGAGTCTATCCCGAACCCATTATTGGTATATCGCGAAACTACTTATGAGTCTATCCCATTTTTTTACACAATGGATTCGGATCTATCCCGAACTGACTTTTATACCGAACATCAAAACTCATTGATGGAACATGACTTTTAATACTACCATCCGAGAACTCAAGGTTGATAATATTAAAATGAAGTCAGGTCTGTCCTATCTATTAATACAATGGATTCGGGTCCATCCAGATCCCACTTAGGGTCTATCCCATCTTTTTATACAATGGAGGATTCGGGTCTATTCCAAACTCACACTCGAGCTAAATATCAAAAATCACTAATGCAACAGGTCTTTCAATATTATCAACCAAGAATTCAAGGTTGACAATATTAAAATTAAATTGGGTCTATCCCTTCTTTTAATAAAATTGAGTCGGGTCTATCCCGAATCCATTCTTGTGCCGAATACAATGACGTGAGGATGCAGCAAGGTCTTTTAATATTGTCAACCATGAAATCAAAGTTATCAATATTAAAATGGAGTCGGGTCTGTCCCGTCTTTTAATACAATGGATTCGGGTCTATCCCAATGACATTTCTAAACCAAATAGCGGGAGTCACTGATGCAACAATATCTTTTAATATTGTTAACAAAGAATTCAAAATTGACATATAAAAATTGGAATCGAGTATTTCCCGTCTTTCAATAAAATTGAGTCGGGTCTATCCAGAGCTCATTCTTTAGTCGAATACAATTATGTGATGATGCAATAAGGTATTTTAATAATGTCAACCAAGAATTCAAAGTTGACAATATTAAAATAAAGTCCAGTCTATCCCGTCTATTATTACAATGAATTCGGATCTATCCCGAACCCATTGATGGGTCTAACCCATCTTTTTATACAATGAATTCGGGTCTCTTCCGAACCATTCTAAACCAAATATAGGAACTCAGTAATGAAGTAGGATCGTTTAATATTGTCAACAAAAAATTCAAGGTTGAAAATATTCAAATGACTTCTATACACAATGGATTTGGATCTATCCCGAACTGACTTCTATACCGAACATCGAAACTCATTGATGGAACATGACTTTTAATACTACCACCCATGAACTCAAGGTTGACAATATTAAAATGAATTAAGGTCTGTCCTATCTGTTAATACAATGGATTCGGGTCCATCCCGATCCCACTTAGGGTTTATCCCATCTTTTGATACAATGGAGGATTCGGGTCTATTCCAAACTCACACTCGAGCCAAATATCAAAAATCACTAATGCAACAGGTCTTTCAATATTATCAAACAAGAATTCAAGGTTGACAATATTAAAGTTAAATTGGGTCTATCCCTTCTTTTAATAAAATGGAGTCGGGTCTATCCCGAATCCATTCTTGTGCCAAATACAATGACGTGACGATGCAGTAAGGTCTTTTAATATTGTCAACCATGAAATCAAAGTTATCAATATTAAAATGGAGTCGAGTCTATCCCGTCTTTTAATACAATGGATTCGGGTCTATCCCAACGACATTTCTAAACCGAATAGCGGGAGTCACTGATCCAACAGTATCTTTTAATATTGTTAACAAAGAATTCAAAATTGACATATAAAATTGGAATCGGGTATTTCCCGTCTTTCAATAAAATTGAGTCGGGTCTATCCCGAGCTCATTCTTTAGTCGAATACAATTATGTGATGATGCAATAAGGTCTTTTAATAATGTCAACCAAGAATTCAAAGTTGACAATATTAAAATAAAGTCAAGTCTAACCCGTCTTTTATTACAATGGATTCGGATTTATCCCGAACCCATTGATGGGTCTAACCCATCTTTTTATACAATGAATTCGGGTCCCTTCCGAACCATTCTAAACCAAATATAGGAACTCAGTAATGAAGCAGGGTCGTTTAATATTGTCAACCAAAAATTCAAGGTTGAAAATATTCAAATGGAGTCAGGTATATCCCGTCTTTTAGTACAATATATTCGAGTTTATCCCAAACTTATTATTGGTATATCGCGAACCTACTTATGGGTCAATCCCATTTTTTACACAATGGATTCCGATATATCCTGAACCGACTTTTATACCGAACATTGAAACTCACTGATAGAACATGACTTTTAATACTACCGACCAAGAATTCAAGGTTGACAATATTAAAATGAAGTCAGGTCTATCCTGTCTATTAATACAATGGATTCGGGTCCATCCCTATCCCACTTATGGGTCTATCCCATCTTTTGATACAATGGATTCGGGTCTATTCCAAACCAACTCTCGAGCTGAATAACAAAAATGATCAATGCAACAGGGCTTTCTATATTATCAACCAAGAATTCAAGGTTGACAATATTAAAATTGAATTTCGTCTATCCCTTCTTTTAATAACGTGGAGTCGGGTCTATCCCGAATCCATTCTACTCTCGAATAATTACAACCATGAATTCGAAGTGGACAATATTAAAATGGTGTCGGGTATATCCCGTCTTTTAATACTTTGGATTCGGGTCTATCCCAAATCCACTTATGGGTCTATCCCATATTTTTACACAATGGATTTGGGTCTACCCCAAACCCATTTCTAAACTGAATATCGGGTGTCACTAATGCAACATGATCTTTTAATATTGGTAACAAAGAATTCAAAATTGACAAATAAAAATTCGATTCGGGTCTATCTCGTCTTTCAATAAAATTGAGTCGGGTCAATCCCGAGCACATTCTTGTGTCGAATACAATGACATGAGGATGCAATAAGGTTATTTAATATTGTCAACCAAGAATTAAAAGTTGACAATATTAAAATATAGTCAGGTCTATCCCATTTTTTAATACAATGGATTCGGGTATCTTCCGAACCATTCTAAACCAAATATAGGAACTCAGTAATGAAGCAGGGTCGTTTAATATTGTCAACCAAAAATTCAAGGTTGAAAATATTCAAATGGAGTCGGGTATATCCCGTCTTTTAGTACAATATATTCGAGTTTATCCCAAACTTATTATTGGTATATCGCGAACCTACTTATGGGTCAATCCCATTTTTTTACACAATGGATTCCGATATATCCTGAACCGACTTTTATACCGAACATCGAAACTCACTGATAGAACATGACTTTTAATACTACCGACCAAGAATTCAAGGTTGACAATATTAAAATGAAGTCAGGTCTATCCTGTCTATTAATACAATGGATTCGGGTCCATCCCTATCCCACTTATGGGTCTATCCCATCTTTTGATACAATGGATTCGGGTCTATTCCAAACCAACTCTCGAGCCGAATAACAAAAATGATCAATGCAACAGGGCTTTCTATATTATCAACCAAGAATTCAAGGTTGACAATATTAAAATTGAATTTCGTCTATCCCTTCTTTTAATAACGTGGAGTCGGGTCTATCCCGAATCCATTCTACTCTCGAATAATTACAACCATGAATTCAAAGTGGACAATATTAAAATGGTGTCGGGTATATCCCGTCTTTTAATACTTTGGATTCGGGTCTATCCCAAATCCACTTATGGGTCTATCCCATATTTTTACACAATGGATTTGGGTCTACCCCAAACCCATTTCTAAACTGAATATCGGGTGTCACTAATGCAACATGATCTTTTAATATTGGTAACAAAGAATTCAAAATTGACAAATAAAAATTCGATTCGGGTCTATCTCGTCTTTCAATAAAATTGAGTCGGGTCAATCCCGAGCACATTCTTGTGTCGAATACAATGACATGAGGATGCAATAAGGTTATTTAATATTGTCAACCAAGAATTAAAAGTTGACAATATTAAAATATAGTCAGGTCTATCCCATTTTTAATACAATGGATTCGGGTCTCTTCCGAACCATTCTAAACCAAATATAGGAACTCAATAATGAAGCAGTGTCCTTTAATATTGTCAACAAAAAGTTCAAAGTTGACAATATTAAAATGGAGTCTGGTCTATCCCGTTTTTTAGTACAATAGATTCGAGTCTATCCCGAACCCATTATTGGTATATCGCGAAACTACTTATGAGTCTATCCCATTTTTTTACACAATGGATTCGGATCTATCCCGAACTGACTTCTACACCGAACATCGAAACTCATTGATGGAACATGACTTTTAATACTACCATCCAAGAATTCAAGGTTGACAATATTAAAATGAAGTCAGGTTTGTCCTATCTATTAATACAATGGATTCGGGTCCATCCCGATCCCACTTAGGGTCTATCCCATCTTTTGGTACAGTGGATTCGGGTCTATTCCAAACTCACACTCGAGCCAAATATCAAAAATGACTAATGCAACAGGTCTTTCAATATTATCAACCAAGAATTCAATGTTGACAATATTAAAATTAAATTGGGTCTATCCCTTCTTTTAATAAAATGGAGTCGGGTCTATCCCAAATCCATTTTTGTGCCGAATACAATGACGTGAGGATGGAGTAAGGTATTTTAATATTGTCAACCATGAAATCAAAGTTATCAATATTAAAATGGAGTCGGGTCTATCCCGTCTTTTAATACAATGGATTCGGGTCTATCCCAAATCCACTTATGGGTCTATCCCAACAACATTTCTATACCGAATATCGGGAGTCACTGATGCAACAGTATCTTTTAATATTGTTAACAAAGAATTTAAAATTGACATATAAAAATTGGAATCGGGTATTTCCCGTCTTTCAAAAAAATTGAGTCGGGTCTATCCCGAGCTCATTCTTTAGTCGAATACAATGATGTGATGATGCAATAAGGTCTTATAATAATGTCAACCAAGAATTCAAAGTTCACAATATTAAAATTAAGTCAAGTCTATCCCGTCTATTATTACAATGGATTCGGATCTATCCCGAACCCTCTGATGGGTCTAACATATCTTTTTATACAATGAATTCAGGTCTCTTCCAAACCATTCTAAACCAAATATATGAACTTAGTAATGAAGCAGGGTCGTTTAATATTGTCAACAAAAAATTCAAGGTTGAAAATATTCAAATGGGTCAATCCCATTTTTTTACACAATGGATTCCGATCTATCCCGTACAGACTTTTATACTGAACTTCGAAACTCACTGATAAAACATGACTTTTAATAACTCACTGATAAAACATGACTTTTAATACTACCAACCAAGAATTCAAGGTTGACAATATTAAAATGAAGTCAGGTCTATCCTGTCTATTAATATAATGGATTCGGGTCCATCCCTATCCCACTTATGGGTCTATCCCATCTTTTGATACAATGGTTTCTGGTCTATTCCAAAACAACTCTCGAGCCGAATAACAAAAATAATCAATGCAACTGGGCTTTCTATATTATCAACCAAGAATTCAAGGTTGACAATATTAAAATTGAATTTGGTCTATCCCTTCTTTTAATAACATGGAGTCGGGTCTACCCCGAATCCATTCTACTCTCGAATAATTACAACCATGAATTCGAAGTGGACAATATTAAAATGGTGTCGAGTCTATCCCGTCTTTGAATACAGTGGATTCGAGTCTATCCCAAATCCACTTATGGGTCTATCCCATATTTTTACACAATGGATTTGGGTCTACCCCAAACCCATTTCTAAACCGAATATCGGGAGTCACTAATGCAACAGGATCTTTAATATTGTTAACAAGGAATTCAAAATTGACAAATAAAAATTGGATTCGGGTCTATCTCGTCTTTCAATAAAATTGAGTCGAGTCAATCCCGAGCACATTCTTGTGTCGAATACAATGACGTGAGGATGCAATAAGGTTATTTAATATTGTCAACCAAGAATTAAAAGTTGACAATATTAAAATATAGTCAGGTCTATCCCATTTTTTAATTCAATGGATTCGGGTATCTTCCGAACCATTCTAAACCAAATATAGGAACTCAGTAATGAAGCAGGGTCGTTTAATATTGTCAACAAAAAATTCGAAGTTCATAATATTAAAATGGATTCGGGTTTATCCCGTCTTTTAGTACAATAGATTCGAGTCTATCCCGAACCCATTATTGGTATATCGTGAAACTACTTATGGGTCTATCCCATATTTTTACACAATGGATTTGGGTCTACCCCAAACCCATTTCTAAACCGAATATCGGGAGTCACTAATGCAACAGGATCTTTTATTATTGTTAACATAGAATTCAAAATTGACAAATAAAAATTGGATTCGGGACTATCTCGTCTTTCAATAAAATTGAGTCGGGTCAATCCCAAGCTCATTCTTGTGTCGAATACAATGACATGATGATGCAATAAGGTTATTTAATATTGTCAACCAAGAATTCAAAGTTGACAATATTAAAATATAGTCAGGTCTATCCCGTCTTTTAATACAATGGATTCGGGTCTCTTCCGAACCATTCTAAACCAAATATAGGAACTCAATAATGAAGCAGTGTCCTTTAATATTGTCAACAAAAAGTTCAAAGTTGACAATATTAAAATGGAGTCTGGTCTATCCCGTTTTTTAGTACAATAGATTCGAGTCTATCCCGAACCCATTATTGGTATATCGCGAAACTACTTATGAGTCTATCCCATTTTTTTACACAATGGATTCGGATCTATCCCGAACTGACTTCTACACCGAACATCGAAACTCATTGATGGAACATGACTTTTAATACTACCATCCAAGAATTCAAGGTTGACAATATTAAAATGAAGTCAGGTTTGTCCTATCTATTAATACAATGGATTCGGGTCCATCCCGATCCCACTTAGGGTCTATCCCATCTTTTGGTACAGTGGATTCGGGTCTATTCCAAACTCACACTCGAGCCAAATATCAAAAATGACTAATGCAACAGGTCTTTCAATATTATCAACCAAGAATTCAATGTTGACAATATTAAAATTAAATTGGGTCTATCCCTTCTTTTAATAAAATGGAGTCGGGTCTATCCAAATCCATTTTTGTGCCGAATACAATGACGTGAGGATGGAGTAAGGTATTTTAATATTGTCAACCATGAAATCAAAGTTATCAATATTAAAATGGAGTCGGGTCTATCCCGTCTTTTAATACAATGGATTCGGGTCTATCCCAAATCCACTTATGGGTCTATCCCAACAACATTTCTATACCGAATATCGGGAGTCACTGATGCAACAGTATCTTTTAATATTGTTAACAAAGAATTTAAAATTGACATATAAAAATTGGAATCGGGTATTTCCCGTCTTTCAAAAAAATTGAGTCGGGTCTATCCCGAGCTCATTCTTTAGTCGAATACAATGATGTGATGATGCAATAAGGTCTTATAATAATGTCAACCAAGAATTCAAAGTTCACAATATTAAAATTAAGTCAAGTCTATCCCGTCTATTATTACAATGGATTCGGATCTATCCCGAACCCTCTGATGGGTCTAACATATCTTTTTATACAATGAATTCAGGTCTCTTCCAAACCATTCTAAACCAAATATATGAACTTAGTAATGAAGCAGGGTCGTTTAATATTGTCAACAAAAAATTCAAGGTTGAAAATATTCAAATGGGTCAATCCCATTTTTTTACACAATGGATTCCGATCTATCCCGTACAGACTTTTATACTGAACTTCGAAACTCACTGATAAAACATGACTTTTAATAACTCACTGATAAAACATGACTTTTAATACTACCAACCAAGAATTCAAGGTTGACAATATTAAAATGAAGTCAGGTCTATCCTGTCTATTAATATAATGGATTCGGGTCCATCCCTATCCCACTTATGGGTCTATCCCATCTTTTGATACAATGGTTTCTGGTCTATTCCAAAACAACTCTCGAGCCGAATAACAAAAATAATCAATGCAACTGGGCTTTCTATATTATCAACCAAGAATTCAAGGTTGACAATATTAAAATTGAATTTGGTCTATCCCTTCTTTTAATAACATGGAGTCGGGTCTACCCCGAATCCATTCTACTCTCGAATAATTACAACCATGAATTCGAAGTGGACAATATTAAAATGGTGTCGAGTCTATCCCGTCTTTGAATACAGTGGATTCGAGTCTATCCCAAATCCACTTATGGGTCTATCCCATATTTTTACACAATGGATTTGGGTCTACCCCAAACCCATTTCTAAACCGAATATCGGGAGTCACTAATGCAACAGGATCTTTAATATTGTTAACAAAGAATTCAAAATTGACAAATAAAAATTGGATTCGGGTCTATCTCGTCTTTCAATAAAATTGAGTCGAGTCAATCCCGAGCACATTCTTGTGTCGAATACAATGACGTGAGGATGCAATAAGGTTATTTAATATTGTCAACCAAGAATTAAAAGTTGACAATATTAAAATATAGTCAGGTCTATCCCATTTTTTAATTCAATGGATTCGGGTATCTTCCGAACCATTCTAAACCAAATATAGGAACTCAGTAATGAAGCAGGGTCGTTTAATATTGTCAACAAAAAATTCGAAGTTCATAATATTAAAATGGATTCGGGTTTATCCCGTCTTTTAGTACAATAGATTCGAGTCTATCCCGAACCCATTATTGGTATATCGTGAAACTACTTATGGGTCTATCCCATATTTTTACACAATGGATTTGGGTCTACCCCAAACCCATTTCTAAACCGAATATCGGGAGTCACTAATGCAACAGGATCTTTTATTATTGTTAACATAGAATTCAAAATTGACAAATAAAAATTGGATTCGGGACTATCTCGTCTTTCAATAAAATTGAGTCGGGTCAATCCCAAGCTCATTCTTGTGTCGAATACAATGACATGATGATGCAATAAGGTTATTTAATATTGTCAACCAAGAATTCAAAGTTGACAATATTAAAATATAGTCAGGTCTATCCCGTCTTTTAATACAATGGATTCGGGTCTCTCCGAACCATTCTAAACCAAATATAGGAACTCAATAATGAAGCAGTGTCCTTTAATATTGTCAACAAAAAGTTCAAAGTTGACAATATTAAAATGGAGTCTGGTCTATCCCGTTTTTTAGTACAATAGATTCGAGTCTATCCCGAACCCATTATTGGTATATCGCGAAACTACTTATGAGTCTATCCCATTTTTTTACACAATGGATTCGGATCTATCCCGAACTGACTTCTACACCGAACATCGAAACTCATTGATGGAACATGACTTTTAATACTACCATCCAAGAATTCAAGGTTGACAATATTAAAATGAAGTCAGGTTTGTCCTATCTATTAATACAATGGATTCGGGTCCATCCCGATCCCACTTAGGGTCTATCCCATCTTTTGGTACAGTGGATTCGGGTCTATTCCAAACTCACACTCGAGCCAAATATCAAAAATGACTAATGCAACAGGTCTTTCAATATTATCAACCAAGAATTCAATGTTGACAATATTAAAATTAAATTGGGTCTATCCCTTCTTTTAATAAAATGGAGTCGGGTCTATCCCAAATCCATTTTTGTGCCGAATACAATGACGTGAGGATGGAGTAAGGTATTTTAATATTGTCAACCATGAAATCAAAGTTATCAATATTAAAATGGAGTCGGGTCTATCCCGTCTTTTAATACAATGGATTCGGGTCTATCCCAAATCCACTTATGGGTTTATCCCAACAACATTTCTATACCGAATATCGGGAGTCACTGATGCAACAGTATCTTTTAATATTGTTAACAAAGAATTTAAAATTGACATATAAAAATTGGAATCGGGTATTTCCCGTCTTTCAAAAAAATTGAGTTGGGTCTATCCCGAGCTCATTCTTTAGTCGAATACAATGATGTGATGATGCAATAAGGTCTTATAATAATGTCAACCAAGAATTCAAAGTTCACAATATTAAAATTAAGTCAAGTCTATCCCGTCTATTATTACAATGGATTCGGATCTATCCCGAACCCTCTGATGGGTCTAACATATCTTTTTATACAATGAATTCAGGTCTCTTCCAAACCATTCTAAACCAAATATATGAACTTAGTAATGAAGCAGGGTCGTTTAATATTGTCAACAAAAAATTCAAGGTTGAAAATATTCAAATGGGTCAATCCCATTTTTTTACACAATGGATTCCGATCTATCCCGTACAGACTTTTATACTGAACTTCGAAACTCACTGATAAAACATGACTTTTAATAACTCACTGATAAAACATGACTTTTAATACTACCAACCAAGAATTCAAGGTTGACAATATTAAAATGAAGTCAGGTCTATCCTGTCTATTAATATAATGGATTCGGGTCCATCCCTATCCCACTTATGGGTCTATCCCATCTTTTGATACAATGGTTTCTGGTCTATTCCAAAACAACTCTCGAGCCGAATAACAAAAATAATCAATGCAACTGGGCTTTCTATATTATCAACCAAGAATTCAAGGTTGACAATATTAAAATTGAATTTGGTCTATCCCTTCTTTTAATAACATGGAGTCGGGTCTACCCCGAATCCATTCTACTCTCGAATAATTACAACCATGAATTCGAAGTGGACAATATTAAAATGGTGTCGAGTCTATCCCGTCTTTGAATACAGTGGATTCGAGTCTATCCCAAATCCACTTATGGGTCTATCCCATATTTTTACACAATGGATTTGGGTCTACCCCAAACCCATTTCTAAACCGAATATCGGGAGTCACTAATGCAACAGGATCTTTAATATTGTTAACAAAGAATTCAAAATTGACAAATAAAAATTGGATTCGGGTCTATCTCGTCTTTCAATAAAATTGAGTCGAGTCAATCCCGAGCACATTCTTGTGTCGAATACAATGACGTGAGGATGCAATAAGGTTATTTAATATTGTCAACCAAGAATTAAAAGTTGACAATATTAAAATATAGTCAGGTCTATCCCATTTTTTAATTCAATGGATTCGGGTATCTTCCGAACCATTCTAAACCAAATATAGGAACTCAGTAATGAAGCAGGGTCGTTTAATATTGTCAACAAAAAATTCGAAGTTCATAATATTAAAATGGATTCGGGTTTATCCCGTCTTTTAGTACAATAGATTCGAGTCTATCCCGAACCCATTATTGGTATATCGTGAAACTACTTATGAGTTTATCCCATTTTTTTACACAATGGATTTGGATCTATCCCGAACCGACTTCTATATCGAACATCGAAACTCATTGACGGAACATGACTTTTAATACTACCATCCAAGAATTCAAGGTTGACAATATTAAAATGAAGTCAGGTATGTCCTATCTATTAATACAATGGATTCGGGTCCATCCCGATCTCACTTAGGGTCTATCCCATCTTTTGGTACAATGGATTCAGGTCTATTCCAAACTCACACTCGAGCCGAATATTAAAAATCACTAATGCAACAGGTGTTTCAATATTATCAACCAAGAATTCAAGGTTGACAATATTAAAATTAAATTGGGTCTATCCCTTCTTTTAATAAAATGGAGTCGGGTCTATCCCGAATCCATTCTTGTGCCGAATACAATGACGTGAGGATGGGGTAAGGTCTTCTAATATTGTCAACCGTGAAATCAAAGTTATCAATATTAAAATGGAGTCTGGTCTATCCCGTCTTTTATTACAATGGATTCGGGTCTATCCCAAATCCACATATGGGTCTATCCCAACAACATTTCTATACCGAATATCGGGAGTCACTGATGCAACAATATCTTTTAATATTGTTAACAAAGAATTCAAAATTGACATATAAAAATTGGAATCGGGTATTTCCCGTCTTTCAATAAAATTGAGTCGGGTCTATCCCGAGCTCATTCTTTAGTCGAATACAATGATGTGATAATGCAATAAGGTCTTTTAATAATGTCAACCAAGAATTCAAAGTTGACAATATTAAAATAAAGTCAAGTCCATACCGTCTATTATTACAATGGATTCGGATCTATCCCGAACCCACTGATGGGTCTAACCCATCTTTTTATACAATAAATTCGGGTCACTTTCGAACCATTCTAAACCAAATATAGGAACTCAGTAATGAAGCTGGGTCGTTTAATATTGTCAACAAAAAAATCAAGGTTGAAAATATTCAAATGGAGTCGGGTCTATCCCGTCTTTTAGTACAATATATTCGAGTCTATCCCGAACTTATTATTGGTATATCGCGAACCTACTTACGGGCCAATCCCATTTTTTTACACATTGGATTCCGATCTATCCCGTACCGACTTTTATACTGAACATCGAAACTCACTGATGGAACATGACTTTTAATACTACCAACCAAGAATTCAAGGTTGACAATATTTAAATGAAGTCAGGTCTATCCTGTCTATTAATACAATGGATTCGGGTCCATCCCTATCCCACTTATGGGTCTATCCAATCTTTTGATACAATGGATTCGGGTCTATTCCAAAAGAACTCTCGAGCCGAATAACAAAAATAATCAATGCAATGGGGCTTTCTATATTATCAACCAAAAATTCAAGGTTGACAATATTAAAATTGAATTTGGTCTATCCCTTCTTTTAATAACATGGAGTCGGGTCTATCCCGAATCCATTCTACTCTCGAATAATTACAACCATGAATTCGAAGTGGACAATATTAAAATGGTGTCGGGTCTATCCCATCTTTTAATACAATGGATTCGGGTCTATCCCAAATCCACTTATGGGTCTATCCCATATTTTACACAATGGATTTGGGTCTACCCCTAACCCATTTCTAAACCGAATATCGGGAGTCACTAATGCATCAGGTTCTTTTAATATTGTTAACAAAGAATTCAAAATTGACAAATAAAAATTGGATTCGGGTCTATCTCGTCTTTCAATAAAATTGAGTCGAGTCAATCCCGAGCACATTCTTGTGTCGAATACAATGACGTGAGGATGCAATAAGGTTATTTAATATTGTCAACAAAGAATTAAAAGTTGACAATATTAAAATATAGTCAGGTCTATACCGTTTTTTAATACAATGGATTTGGGTCTCTTCCGAACCAATCTAAACCAAATATAGGAACTCAGTAATGAAGCAGGGTCGTTTAATATTGTCAACAAAAAATTCAAAGTTCATAATATTAAAATGGATTCGGGTCTATCCCGTCTTTTAGTACAATAGATTCGAATCTATCCCGAACCTGTTATTGGCATATCGCGAAACTACTTATGGGTCCATCCCATTTTTTTACACAATGGATTCGGATCTATCCCGAACTGACTTTTATACCGAACATCCAAATTCACTGATGGAACCTGACTTTTAATACTACCGACCAAGAATTCAAGGTTGACAATATTAAAATGAAGTCAGGTCTATCATGTCTATTAATACAATGGATTCAGGTCCATCCCTATCCCACTTATGGGTCTGTCCCATCTTTTGATACAATGGATTCGGGTCTATCCCAAATCCACTTATGGCTCTATCCCAAACCCATTTCTAAACTGAATATTTGGAGTAACTGATGCAACAATATCTTTTAATATTGTTAACCAAGAATTCAAAATTGACATATAAAAATTGGAATCGGGTATTTCCCGTCTTTCAATAAAATTGAGTCGGGTCTATCCCGAGCTCATTCTTGTGTCGAATACATTGACGTGATGATGCAATAAAATCTTTTAATATTGTCAAATCAACCAGAATTCAAAGTTGACAATATTAAAATAAAGTCAAGTCTATCCCGTCTTTTAATACAATGGATTCGGGTCTACCTCGAACCCACTAATGGGTCTATTCCATAATTTTATACAATGAATTCAGGTCTCTTCCGAACCATTCTAAACCAAATATAGGAACTCAGTAATGAAGCATGGTCGTTTAATAGTGTCACCAAAAAATTCAAGGTCTAAAATATTAAAATGGAGTCGGGTTTATCCCGTCTTTTAGTACAATATATTCGAGTTTATCCCGAACTTATTATTAGTATATCGCGAACCTACTTATGGGTCTATCCCATTTTTTTATACATTGGATTTTTATACCAAATTTATTATTGGTATATTCCGATCTATCCCGAACTGACTTTTATACCGAACATCGAAACTCACTGATGGAACATGACTTTTAATACTACTGACCAAGAATTCAAGGTAGACAATATTAAAATGAAGTAAGGTCTATCCTATCTATTAATACAATGGATTTGGGTCCATCCCTATCCCACTTATGGGTCTATACCCTCTTTATATACAATGAATTCGGGTCTATTCCAAACCCACTCTCGAGCCGAATATCAAAAATGATCAATGGAACAGGGCTTTCAATATTATCAACCAATAATTCAAGGTTGACTATATTATAAATTAATTGGGTCTATCCCTTCTTTTAATAACATGGAGTCGGGTCTATCCCGAATCCATTCTTGTGTCGAATACAATGATGTGATGATGCAATAAGGTTATTTAATATTGTCAACCAAGAATTCAATGTTGACAATATTTAAGTATAGTCAGGTCTACCCCGTCTTTTAAAACAATGGATTCGGATCTCTTCCGAACCATTCAAAACCAAATATAGGAACTCAGTAATGAAGCAGGGTCACTTAATATTGTCAACCAAACATTCAAAGTTGACAATATTAAAATGGATTCGGGTCTATCCCATCTTTTAGTACAATAGATTCGACTCTATCCCGAACCCATTATTGGTATATCGCGAAACTACTTATGAGTCTATCACATTTTTTTACACAATGGATTCGGATCTATCCCGAACTGACTTCAATACCGAACAATGAAACTCACTGATGGAACATGACTTTTAATACTATCGACCAAGAATTCAAGGTAGACAAATTAAAATGAAGTCAGGTCTATCCTGTCTATTAATACAATGAATTCGGGTCCATCCCGATCCCACTTATGGGTCTATCCCATCTTTTGATACAATGGATTCGGATCTATTCCAAACTCACTCTCGAGCCGAATATCAAAAATCACTAATGCAACAGGGCTTTCAATATTATCAACCAAGAATTTAAGGTTGATAATATTAAAATTAAATTGGGTCTATCCGTTCGTTTAATAAAATGAAGTCGAGTCTATCCCGAATCCGTTTTTGTGCTGAATACAATGACTTGAGGATGCAGTAAGGTGTTTTAATATTGACAACCATGAAATCAAAGTTATCAATATTAATATGGAGTTGGGTCTATCCCGAATTTTAATATAATGGATTCGGGTCTATCCCAAATCCACTTATGGGTCTATCCCATCTTTTTACACAATGGATTTGGGTTATCACAAACCCATTTCTAAACCGAATATCGGGAGTCATTGATCCAACAGTATCTTTTAATATTGTTAACCAAGAATTCAAAATTGACATATAAAAATTGGAATCGGGTATTTCCCATCTTTCAATAAAATTGAGTCAGGCCTATCCCGAGCTCATTCTTGTGTCGAATACAATGACGTGATGATGCAATAAGATCTTTTAATATTTTCAACCCAGAATTCAAAGTTGACAATATTAAAATAAAGTCAAATCTACCCCGTCTTTTAATACAATGGATTCGGGTGTATCCCGAACCCACTGATGGGTCTATCCAATCTTTTTATACAATGAATTCGGGTCTCTTCTGAACCATTCTAAACCAAATATAGGAACTCAGTAATGAAGCAGGGTCGTTTAATATTGTCAACAAAAAATTCAAGATTGAAAATATTAAAATGGGGACCGGTTTATCCCGTCTTTTAGTACAATATATTCGAGTCTATCCCGAACTTATTATTGGTATATCGCAAACCTACTTATGGGTTTATCCCATTTTTTTACACAATGGATTCCGATCTATCTTGAACCCAATTTTATACCGAACATCGAAACTCATTGATGGAACATGACTTTTAATACTACCGACCAAGAATTCAAGGTTGACAATATTAAAATGAAGCCAGGTCTATCATGTCTATTAATACAATGGATTCAGGTTCATCACGATCCCAGTTATGGGTCTATCCCATCTATTGATACATTGGATTAAGGTCTATTCCAAACTCCGTCTCGAGGCAAATATCAAAAATCACTAATGCAACAGGGCTTTCAATAATATCAACCAAGAATTCAAGGTTGACAATATTAAAATTAAATTGGTTCTATCCCTTCTTTTAATAAAATGGAGTCGGGTCCATCCCGAATCCGTTCTTGTGCCGAATACAATGACGTGTGGATGCAGTAAGGTCTTTTAATATTGTCAACCATGAAATCAAAGTTATCAATATTAAAATGGAGTTGGGTCTATCCCGTCTGTTAGTAAAATGGATTCGGGTCTATCCCAAATCCCCTTATGGGTCTATCCCATCTGTTTACACAATGGATTTGGGTCTATCCCATACCCATTTCTAAACCCGAATATTGGGAGTCACTGATGCAACAATATATTTTAATATTGTTAACCAAGAATTCAAATTTGACATATAAAAGTTGGAATCAGGTCTATCCCATCTTTCGATAAAATTGAGTCGGATCTATCTCGAGCTCATTCTTGTGTCGAATACAATGACGTGATGATGCAATAAGATCTTTCAATATTTTCAACCCAGAATTCAAATTTGACAATATTAAAATAAAGTCAAGTCTATCCCGTCTTTTAATACAATTGATTCGGGTCTATCCCGAACCCACAGATGGGTCTATCCCATCTTTTTATACATTGAATTCGGGTCTCTTTCAAACCATTCTAAACCAAATATAGAAGTTCAGTAATGAAGCAGGGTCGTTTAATATTGTCAACAAAAAATTCAAGGTTGAATATATTAAAATGGAGTCGGGTCTATCCCGTCTTTTAGTACAATATATCCGAGTCTATCCCAAACTTATTAGTTGTATATCGCGAACTTACTCATGGGTCTATCCCATTTTTTTACACAATGGATTCCGATCTATCCCGAGCTGACTTTTATACATAACATCGAAACTCACTGATAGAACATGACTTTTAATACTTCCGACCAAAAATTCAAGGTTGGCAATATTAAAATCAAGTCAGGTCTATCCTGTCTATTAATACAATGGATTCGGGTCCATCCCTATCCCACTTATGGGTCTATCCCATCTTTTGATACAATGGATTCGGGTCTATTCCCAACCCACTCTCGAGCTGAATATCAAAAATCATCAATGCAACGGGGCTATCAATATTATCAACCAAGAATTCAAGGTTGACAATATTATAAATGAAATGGGTCTATCCCTTGTTTTAATAACATGGAGTCGGGTCTATCCCGAATCCATTCTAGTGTCGAATACAATGTCGAATATTGTCAACCCTGAATTCAAAGTTGATAATATTAAAATGGAGTCGGGTCTATCCCGTCTTTTAATACAATGGATTCTGGTCTATCCCAAATCCACTTATGGGTCTATCCCATATTTTTACACAATGGATTTGGGTGTACCCCAAACCCATTTCTAAACCAAATATCAGGAGTCACTAATGCAATAGGATCTTTTAATATTGTTAACAAAGAATTCAAAACTGACAAATAAAAATCGGAATCGAGTCTATCTCGTCTTTCAATAAAATTGAATCGGGTCAACCCCAAGCTCATTTTTGTGTCGAATACAATGACGTGATGATGCAACAAGGTTATTAAATATTGTCAACCAAGAATTTGAAGTTGACAATATTAAAATATAGTCAGGTCTATCCCGTCTTTTAATACAATGGATTCGGATCTCTTCTGAACCATTCTAAACCAAATATAGGAACTCAGTAATGAAGCAGAGTCGTTTAATATTGTCAACAAAAAATTCGAAGGTGACAATATTAAAATGCAGTCGGGTCTATCCCGAACCCATTATTGGTATATCGCTAAACTACTTAAGAATCTATCCCATTTTTTACACAATGGATTCGGATCTATCCCGAACCGACTTCTATACCGAACATCGAAACTCACTGATGGAACATGACTTTTAAGACTACCGACCAAGAATTCAAGGTTGACAATATTAAAATGAAGTCAGGTCTATCCTGTCCATTAATACAATGGATTTTGGTCCATCCCGATCCTACTTATGGGTCTATCCCAACTTTTGATACAATGGATTCGGGTCTATTTCAAACTCACTCTCGAGCCGAATATCAAAAATAACTAATGCAACAGGGCTTTCAATATTATCAACCAAGAATTCAAGGTTGACAATTTTAAAATTGATTTGGGTCTATCCCTTCTTTTAATAAAATGGAGTCGGGTCTATCCCGAATTCAATCTAGTTCCGAATACAATGACGTGAGGATACATTAAGGTTTTTTAATATTGTCAACCATGAATTCAAAGTTGACAATATTAAAAAGGAGTCGGGTCTATCCCGTCTTTTAATACAATGGATTCGGGTATATCCCAAATCCTCTTATGGGTCTATCCCATCTTTTTACACAATGGATTTGGGTCTATTCTGAACCATTTTAAATTAAAATATAGGAACTCAGTAATGAAGCGGAGTCGTTTAATATTTTCAACAAAAAATTCAAGCTTGACAATATTATAATGGAGTCGGGTCTATCCCGTCTTTTAGTACAATAGATTCGAGTTTATCCCGAACCGATTATTGGTATATCGTGAGCCTACTTTTGCGTCTATCCAATTTTTTACACAATGGATTCAGTTCTATCCCAAATATACTTTTTTACCGAACATCGAAACTCATTAATGGAACATGACTTTTAATACTACCGACCAAGAATTCAAGGTTGGCAATATTAAAATGAAGTCAGGTCTATCCAGTCTATTAATACAATGGATTCGGGTCCATCCCTATCCCACTTATGGGTCTATCCCATCTTTTGATACAATTGATTCGGGTCTATTCCATACCCACTATCGAGCCGTATATAAAAAATCATCAATGCAATAGGGCTTTCAATATTATCAACCAAGAATTCAAGGTTGACAATATTAAATTGAATTGGGTCTATCTCTTCTTTTAATAAAATGGAATAGGGTCTATCCCGAATCGATTCTAGTGTCGAATACAATGACGTGAGGATGCATTTAGGTATTTTAATATTGTCAACCATGAATTCAAAGTTGACAATATAAAAATGGAGTCGGGTCTATCCCGTCTTTTAATACAATGGATTCGGGTCTATCCCAAATCCTCTTATGGGTCTATCCCATCTTTTTACACAATGGATGTGGGTCGATCCCAAACCCATTTATAAACCGAATATCGAGAGTCACTGATGCAACAGGGTCTTTTAATATTGTTAACCAAGAAATAAAAATTGACATATAAAATTGGAATCGGGTCTATCCCGTATTTCAATAAAATTGAGTCGGGTCTATCCCGAGCTTATTCTTGTGTCGAATACAATGATGTGAGGACGTAGTAAGGTATTTTAATATTGTCAACCATAAATTAAAAGTTGACAATATTAACATGGAGTCGGGTCTATCCCATCTTTTAATACAATTGATTCGGGTCTCTTCCGAACCATTATAAACCTAATATAGGAACTAAGTAATGAAGCAGGGACGTTTAATATTGTAAACAAAAATTCAAAGGTGACAATATTAAAATGCAGTCGGGTCTATCCCGTCTTTTAGTACAATAGATTCGAGTCTATCCCGAACCCATTATTGGTATATCGCGAAACTACCTATGAGTTTATCCTATTTTTATACACAATGGATTCGGATCAATCCCGAACCGTTTTTTATACCGAACATCGAAACTCACTGATGGAACATGACTTTTAATACTACCGACCAAGAATACAAGGTTGACAATATTAAAATGAAGTCAGGTCTATCCTGTCTATTAATACAATGGATTCGGGTCGATCCCGATCCCACTTTTGGGTCTATCCCATCTTTTCATACAACAGATTCGGGTCTATTCCCCACTCAATCTCGAGCTCAATATCAAAAATCACTAATGCAACAGGGCATTCAATATTATCAACCGAGAATTCAAGGTTGACAATATTAAAATTAAATTGGGTCTATTCCTTCTTTTAATAAAATGGAGTCGGGTCTATCTCGAATCCATTATTGTGCCGAATTCAATGACGTGAGGATGCAGTAAGGTCTTTTAATATTGTCAACCATGAAATCAAAGTTATCAATATTAAAATGGAGTTGGGTCTATCCCGACTTTTAATTCAATGGATTCGGGTATATCCCAAATCCACTTAAGGGTATATCCCATCTTTTTACACAATGGATTTGGGTCTATCCCAAACCCATTTCTAAATCGAATATCGGGAGTCACTGATGCAACAGGATCTTTTAATATTGTGAACCAAGAATTCAAAATTGACATATAAAAATCGAAATCGGGTTTATCCCGTCTTTCAATAAAATTGAGTCGGGTCTATCCCGAGCTCATTCTTGTGTCAAATACAATGACGTGATGATGCAATAAGGTCTTTTAATATTGTCAACCACGAGTACAAAGTTGACAATATTAAAATAAAGTCAGGTCTATCCCGTCTTTGAATACAATTGATTCGGGTCTACCCGATCCCACTGATGGGTCTATCCCATTTTTTTATACAATGAATTTGGGTCTCTTTCGAACCATTCTAAACCAAATATAGGAACCCAGTAATGAAGCAGGGACGTTTAATATTGTCAACAAAAAATTCAAGGTTGACAATATTAAAATGGAGTCGAGTCTATCCCGTCTTTTAGTACAATAGATTCGAGTTTATCCCAAACCCATTATTGGTATATCGCGAACCTACTTATGGGTCTATCCCATTTTTTTACACAGTGGATTCAGATCTATCCCGAACATACTTTTATACCAAACATCGAAACTCACTGATGGAACATTACTTTTAATACTACCTACCAAGAATTCAAGGTTGACAATATTAAAATGAAGTCAGGTCTATCCTGTCTATTAATACAATGGATTCGGGTCCATCCCTATCCCACTTATTGGTCTATGCCATCATTTGATACAATGGATTCGGGTCTATTCCAAACTCACTCTCGAGCCGAATATCAAACATCACTAATGCAACAGGGAATTCAATATTATCAACCAAGAAATCAAGTTTGACAATATTAAAATGGAGTCGGGTCTACACCGTCTTTTAGTACAATAGATTCGAGTCTATCCCGAACCCATTATTGGTATATCGCGAACCTACTTATGGGTCTATCCCATTTTTTTACACAGTGGATTCAGATCTATCCCGAACATCGAAACTCACTGATGGAACATTACTTTTAATACTACCTACCAAGAATTCAAGGTTGACAATATTAAAATGAAGTCAGGTCTATTCTGTCTATTAATACAATGGATTCGAGTCGATCCCGATCGTATTTTTGGGTCTATCCCATCTTTTCATACAACAGATTTGGGTGTATTCCAAACTCAATCTCGAGCCGAATATCAAAAATCACAAATGCAACAGGGCTTTCAATATTATCAACCAAGAATTCAAGGTTGACAATATTAAAATTAAATTGGTTTTATTCCTTCTTTTAATATAATGGAGTCGGATCTATCTCGAATCCATTCTTTTGTCGAATGCAATGACGTGGGGATGCAGTAACGTCTTTTAATATTGTCAACCATGAATTCAAAGTTGACAATATTCAAATGGAGTCGGATCTATCCCATCTTTTAATACAATGGATTCTTCTATCCCAAATCCACTTCTAAACTGAATATTGGGAGTCACTGATGCAATAGGATTTTTAATATTGTTAACCAAGAATTCAAAACTGACATATAAAAATTCGAATTGGGTCTATCTCGTCTTTCAATAAAATTGAGTTGGGTCTATCCTGAGCTCATTCTTGTGTCGAATACAATGACGTGTTGATGCAATAAGGTCTTTTAACATTGTCAACCAAGAATTCAAAGTTGACAATATTAAAATATGGTCAGGTATATCCCATCTTTTAATACAATGGATTCATGTCTATCCTGAACTCACTGATGGGTCTATCCCATCTTTTTATACAATGAATTCGGGTCTCTTTCGAACCATTGTAAACCAAATATAGGAACTCAGTAATGAAGCAGGGCCGTCTAATATTCTCAACAAAAAATTCAAGGTTGACAATATTAAAATGGAGTAGGGTCTATCCCGTCTTTTAGTACAATAGATTCGAGTTTATCCCGAACCCAATATTGGTATATCGCGAACCTACTTATGGGTCTATCCCATTTTTTTACACAGTGGATTCAGAACTATCTCGAACATACTTTTATACCGAACATTGAAACTCACTGATGGAACATTACTTTTAATACTACCTACCAAGAATTCAAGGTTGACAATATTAAAATGAAGTCAGGTCTATCCAGTCTATTGCTACAATGGATTCGGGTCCATCCCGATCACAGTTATTGGTCTATCCCATCTTTTGATACAATGGATTCGAGTCTATTCCAAACTCACTCTCGAGCCGAATATCAAAAATAACTAATGCAACAGGGAATTCAATATTGTCAACCAAGAATTCAAGTTTGACAATATTAAAATGGAGTCGGGTCTATCCCGTCTTTTAATACAATGGATTTGAGTCTATCCCAAATCCACTTATGGGTCCATCCCATCTTTTTACACAATGGATTTGCTCTATCCCGAACCCATTTCTATACCGAATATCGGTAGTCACTGATGCAACAGGATCTTTTAATATTGTTAACCAAAAATTCAAAATTGACATATAAAAATTGGAATCGGGTCTTTTCTTTCATTCAATAAAATTGAATCGCATCTATCGCGAGCTCATTCTTGTGTAGAATACAATGGCATGATGATGCAATTAGGTCTTTTAATATTGTCAACTAAAAATACAAAGCTGACAATATTAAATAAAGTCAGGTCTGTCCCATCTTTGAACACAATGGATTCAGGTCTATCCCGAACCCACTGATGGGTCTATCCCATCATTTTATACAATGAATTCGGGTCTCTTCCGAACCATTGTAAACCAAATATAGGAACTCAGTAATGAACCAGGGTCATTTAATATTGTCAACAAAAAATTCAAGATTGACAATATTAAAATGGAGTCGGGTCTATCCCGTCTTTTAGAACAAAAGATTCGAGTTTATCCCGAACCCATTATTGGTATATCGCGAACCTACTTATGGGTCTATCCCATTTTTTACACAGTGGATTCAGATCTATCCCGAACATACTTTTATACCGAATATCAAAACTCACTGATGGAATATTACTTTTGATACAACCTACCAAGAATTCAAGGTTGACAATATTAAAATGAAGTCAGGTCTATTCTGTCTATTAATACAATGGATTCGGGTCCATCCCTATCCCACTTATGGATCTATCCCATCTTTTGATACAATGGATTCGGGTCTATTCCAAACCCACTATCGAGCCGAATATCAAAAATCATCAATGCAATATGGCTTTCAATATTATCAACCAAGAATGAAAGGTTGACAATATTAAATTGAATTGGGTCTATCCCTTCTTTTAATAAAATGGAGTCGGGTCTATCCCGAATCCATTCTAGTGCCGAATACAATGACGTGAGGATGCATTTAGGTCTTTTAATATTGTCAACCATGAATTCAAAATTGACAATATCAAAATGGAGTCGGGTCTATCCCGTCTTTTAATACAATGGATTCGGGTCTATCCCAAATCCGCTTATGGGTCTATCCCATCTTTTTACACAATGGATTTGGGTCGATCCCAAACCCATTTATAAACCGAATATCGGGAGTCACTGATGCAACAGGGTCTTTTAATATTGTTAACCAAGAATTCAAAATTACATATAAAATTGGAATCGGGTCTATCGCGTCTTTCAATAAAATTGAATCGGGTCTATCCCGAGCTCATTCTTGTGTCGAATACAATGATGTGAGGATGCAGTAAGGTCTTTTAATATTGTCAACCATAAATTCAAAGTTGACAATATTAACATAGAGTAGGGTCTATCCCATCATTTAAAACAATTGATTCGGGTCTCTTCCGAATCATTATAAACCAAATATAGGAACTCAGTAATGAAGCAGGGTCGTTTCATATTGTCAAAAAAATTCAAAGGTGACAATATTAAAATGCAGTCGGGTCTATCCTGTCTTTAAGTACAATAGATTCGAGTCTATCCCGAACCCATTATGTGTATATCGCGAAACTACCTATGAGTCTATCCCATTTTATACACAATGGATTCGGATAAATCCCGAACTGTTTTTTATACCGAACATCGAAACTCACTGATGTAACATGACTTTAATACTACCGACCAAGAATACAAGGTTGACAATATTAAAATGAAGTTAGGTCTATCCTGTCTATTAATACAATGGATTCGGGTCGATCCCGATCCCGCTTTTGGGTCTATCCCATCTTTTCATACAACAGATTTGGGTCTATTCCCAACTCAATCTCGAGCCGACTATTAAAAATCACTAATGCAACAAGGCTTTCAATATTATCAACCAAGAATTCAAGGTTGACAATATTAAAATGGAGTCGGGTCTATCCCGTCTTTTAATACAATGGATTCGAGTCTATCCCAAATCCACTTATGGGTCTATCCCATCTTTTTACACAATGGATTTGGTCTATCCCGAACCCATTTCTATACCGAATATCGGTAGTCACTGATGCAACAAGATATCTTAATATTGTTAACCAAGAATTCAGAATTGACATATAAAAATTGGAATCAGGTCTTTTCTTTCTTTCAATAAAATTGAATCGCATCTATCGCGAGCTCATTCTTGTGCAGAATACAATGGCGTGGTGATGCAATTAGGTCTCTTAATATTGTCAACCAAAAATACCAAAGTTGACAATATTAAAATAAAGTCAGGTCTATCCCGTTTTTGAACACAATGCATTCGGGTCTATCTCGAACCCACTGATGGGTCTATCCCATCATTTTATACAATGAATTCGGGTCTCTTCCGAACCATTCTAAACCAAATATAGGAACTCAGTAATGAAGCAGGGTCGTTTAATATTGTCAACAAAAAATTTAAGATTGACAATATTAAAATGGAGTCGGGTCTATTCCGTATTTTGGTACAATAGATTCGAGTTTATCCAGAACCCATTATTGGTATATCGCGAACCTACTTATGGGTCTATCCCATTTTTTTACACAGTGGATTCAGACCTATCCCGAACATACTTTTATAAAGAACATCGAAACTCACTAATGGAACATTACTTTTAATACTACCTACCAAGAATTCAAGGTTGACAATATTAAAATGAAGCCAGGTCTATCCTGTCTATTAATACAATGGATTCGGGTCGATCCCGTTCCATTTTTGGGTCTATCCCATCTTTTTATACTATAGATTCAGGTCTATTCCAAACTCAATCTCGAGCCGAATATCAAAAACCACTAATGCAACAGGGCTTTCAATATTATCAACAAGAATTCAAGGTTGACAATATTAAAATTAAATTGGGTCTATTCCTTCTTTTAATAAAATGGAGTCGGGTCTATCTCGAATCCATTCTTGTGCCGAATTCAATGACGTGAGGATGCAGTATGGTCTTTTAATATTGTCAACCATGAAATCAAAGTTATCAATATTAAAATGGAGTTGGGTCTATCCCGTTCTTTAATTCAATGGACTCGGGTCTATCCCAAATTCACTTATGGGTCTATCCCATCTTTTTACACAATGGATTTGGGTCTATCCCAAACCCATTTCTAAACCGAATATCGGGAGTCGCTGATGCAACAGGATCTTTTAATATTGTTAACCAAGAGTTCAAAATAGACATATAAAAATTGGAATCGGGTCTATCCCGTCTTTCAATAAAATTGAGTCGGGTCTATCTCGAGCTCATTCTTGTGTCGAATACAATGACGTGATGATGCAATAAAGTATTTTAATATTGTCAACCAAGAATACAAAGTTGACGATATTAAAATAAAGTCAGGTCTATCCCGTCTTTGAATACAATGGATTCGGGTCTATCCCGATCCCACTAATGGGTCTATCCCATTTTTTATACAATGAATTTGGGTCTCTTCCGAACCATTCTGAACCAAATATAGGAACTCAGTAATGAAGCAAGGTCGTTTAATATTGTCAACAAACAATTCAAGATTAACAATATTAAAATGGAGTCGGGTTTATCCTGTTGTTTAGTACTATGAATTCGGGTCTATTCCAATCCCACTCTGACCCGAATATCAAAAATCACTAATGCAACAGGGAATTCAATATTATCAACCAAGAATTCAAGTTTGACAATATTAAAATGGAGTCGGGTCTATCCCGTCTTTTAATACAATGGATTCGAGTCTATCCCAAATCCACTTATGGGTCTATCCCATCTTTTTACACAATGGATTTGCTCTATCCCAACCCATTTCTATACCGAATATCGGTAGTCACTGATGCAACAGGATCTTTTAATATTGTTAACCAAAAATTCAAATTGACATATAAAAATTGGAATCGGGTCTTTTCTTTCATGCAATAAAATTGAATCGCATCTATCGCGAGCTCATTCTTGTGGAGAATACAATAGCATGATGATGCAATTAGGTCTTTTAATATTGTCAACTAAAAATACAAAGCTGACAATATTAAAATAAAGTCAGGTCTGTCCCGTCTTTGAACACAATGGATCCGGGTCTATCCGAACCCACTGATGGGTCTATCCCATCATTTTATAAAATGAATTCGGGTCTCTTCCGAACCATTCTAAACCAAATATAGGAACTCAGTAATGAACCAGGGTCGTTTAATATTGTCAACTAAAAATTCAAGATTGACAATATTAAAATGGAGTCGGGTCTATCCCGTCTTTTAGGACAAAAGATTCTAGTTTATCCCGAACCCATTATTGGTATATCGCGAACCTACTTATGGGTCTATCCCATTTTTTACACAGTGGATTCAGATCTATCCCGAACATACTTTTATACCGAATATCAAAACTCACTGATGGAATATTACTTTTGATACAACCTACCAAGAATTCAAGGTTGACAATATTAAAATGAGTCAGGTCTATCCTGTTTATTAATACAATGGATTCGGGTCCATCCCTATCCCACTTATGGGTCTATCCCATCTTTTGATACAATGGATTTGGGTCTATTCCAAACCCACTATCGAGCCGAATATCAAAAATCATCAATGCAATATGGCTTTCAATATTATCAACCAAGAATGAAAGGTTGACAATATTAAATTGAATTGGGTCTATCCCTTCTTTTAATAAAATGGAGTCGGGTCTATCCCGAATCCATTCTAGTGCCGAATAAAATGACGTGAGGATGCATTTAGGTCTTTTAATATTGTCAACCATGAATTCAAAATTGACAATATCAAAATGGAGTCGGGTCTATCCCGTCTTTTAATACAATGGATTCGGGTCTATCCCAAATCCGCTTATGGGTCTATCCCATCTTTTTACACAATGGATTTGGGTCGATCCCAAACCCATTTATAAACCGAATATCGGAGTCACTGATGCAACAGGGTCTTTTAATATTGTTAACCAAGAATTCAAAATTTACATATAAAATTGGAATCGGGTCTATCCCGAGCTCATTCTTGTGTCGAATACAATGATGTGAGGATGCAGTAAGGTCTTTTAATATTGTCAACCATAAATTCAAAGTTGACAATATTAACATAGAGTAGGGTCTATCCCATCATTTAAAACAATTGATTCGGGTCTCTTCCGAACCATTATAAACCAAATATAGGAACTCAGTAATGAAGCAGGGTCGTTTAATATTGTCAACAAAAATTCAAAGGTGACAATATTAAAATGCAGTCGAGTCTATCCTGTCTTTAGTACAATAGATTCGAGTCTATCCCGAACCCATTATGTGTATATCGCGAAACTACCTATGAGTCTATCCCATTTTTATACACAATGGATTCGGATAAATCCCGAACTGTTTTTTATACCGAACATCGAACTCACTGATGTAACATGACTTTTAATACTACCGACCAAGAATACAAGGTTGACAATATTAAAATGAAGTCAGGTCTATCATGTCTTTTAATACAATGGATTCGGGTCGATCCCGATCCCGCTTTTGGGTCTATCCCATCTTTTCATACAACAGATTTGGGTCTATTCCCAACTCAATCTCGAGCCGACTATTAAAATCACTAATGCAACAAGGCTTTCAATATTATCAACCAAGAATTCAAGGTTGACCAATATTAAAATGGAGTCGGGTCTATCCCGTCTTTAATACAATGGATTCGAGTCTATCCCAAATCCACTTATGGGTCCATCCATCTTTTTACACAATGGATTTGGTCTATCCCGAACCATTTCTATACCGAATATCGGTAGTCACTGATGCAACAAGATATCTTAATATTGTTAACCAAGAATTCAGAATTGACATATAAAAATTGGAATCAGGTCTTTTCTTTCTTTCAATAAAATTGAATCGCATCTATCGCGAGCTCATTCTTGTGTAGAATACAATGGCGTGGTGATGCAATTAGGTCTCTTAATATTGTCAACCAAAATACAAAGTTGAACATATTAAAATAAAGTCAGGTCTATCCCATTTTTTGAACACGATGCATTCGGGTCTATCTCGAACCCACTGATGGGTCTATCCATCATTTTATACAATGAATTCGGGTCTCTTCCGAACCATTCTAAACCAAATATAGGAACTCAGTAATGAAGCAGGGTCGTTTAATATTGTCAACAAAAAATTCAAGATTGACAATATTAAAATGGAGTCGGGTCTATCCCGTATTTGGTACAATAGATTCGAGTTTATCCAGAACCCATTATTGGTATATCGCGAACCTACTTATGGGTCTATCCCATTTTTTTACACAGTGGATTCAAACCTATCCCGAACATACTTTTTAAAGAACATCGAAACTCACTAATGGAACATTACTTTTAATACTACCTACCAAGAATTCAAGGTTGACAATATTAAAATGAAGCCAGGTCTATCCTGTCTACTAATACAATGGATTCGGGTCGATCCCGATCCATTTTTGGGTCTATCCATCTTTTTATACTACAGATTCGGGTCTATTCCAAACTCAATCTCGAGCGAATATCAAAAACCACTAATGCAACAGGGCTTTCAATATTATCAACAAAGAATTCAAGGTTGACAATATTAAAATTAAATTGGGTCTATTCCTTCTTTTAATAAAATGGAGTCAGGTCTATCTCGAATCCATTCTTGTGCCGAATTCAATGACGTGAGGATGCAGTAAGGTCTTTTAATATTGTCAACCATGAAATAAAAGTTATCAATATTAAATGGAGTTGGGTCTATCTGTTCTTTAATTCAATGGACTCGGTCTATCCCAAATCCACTTATGGGTCTATCCCATCTTTTTTACACAATGGATTTGGGTCTATCCCAAACCCATTTCTAAACCGAATATCGGGAGTCGCTGATGCAACAGGATCTTTTAATATTGTTAACCAAGAGTTCAAAATTGACATATAAAAATTGGAATCGGGTCTATCCCGTCTTTCAATAAAATTGAGTCGGGTCTATCTCGAGCTCATTCTTGTGTCGAATACAATGACGTGATGATGCAATAAAGTATTTTAATATTGTCAACCAAGAATACAAAGTTGACGATATTAAATAAAGTCAGGTCTATCCATTTTTGAATACAATGGATTCGGGTCTATCCGATCCCACTGATGGGTCTATCCATTTTTTTATACAATGAATTTGGGTCTCTTCCGAAGCATTCTGAACCAAATATAGGAACTCAGTAATGAAGCAGGTCGTTTAATTTTGTCAACAAACATTCAAGATTAACAAAATTAAAATGGAGTCGGGTTTTATCCGTCGTTAGTACTATGAATTACGGGTCTATTCCAATCCCACTCTGACCGAATATCAAAAATCATCAATGCATCAGGGCTTTCAATATTATCAACCAGAATTCAAGGTTGAAAATATTAAAACTAGAATGGGTCCTATCTTCTTTTTAATAAATGAGTCGGGTCTATCAAGAATCCATTCTTGTGTCGAATGCATGACGTGGGATGAGTAATGTAATGTTTAATATTGTCAACATGGATTCAAACTTGACAATATTAAAATAGAGTCGGATCTATCCGTCTTTAATACAATGGATTCGTTCATCCCAAAATCCACTTATGGGTCTATCCCAGCATTTTACCAATGGATTTGAGTCTATCACAAACCATTTCTAAACGAATATTGGGGTCCTGATGCAATAGGTTCTTTTAATTTGTTAACAAGAATTCAAATTGACATATAAATTCGAATTGGGCTATCCGTCTTTCAATAAAATTTGAGTTGGGTGTATCCGAGCTCATTTTTGTGTCGAATACAATGACGTGTTTGCAATAAGTCTTTTAACATTGTCAACCAAGAATTCAAATTGACAATATTAAAATAACGTCAGGTAATCCGTCTTTTGATACATGGATTCAGGTCTATCCGAACCTGATGGGTCTATCCATCTTTTTATTAATGATTTCGGGTCTCTTCCGAACCATTCTAAACCTATATAGGAACCAGTAATGAAGCAGGGTCGTTTAATTTGTAACAAAAAATTCAAGGTTGACAATATTAAATGGAGTCGGGTCTATCCGTCTTTTATTACAATAGATTCGAGTTTACCTGAACCATTATTGGTATATGCGAACCTACTTATGGGTCTATCCATTTTTTTACACAGTGGATTTATCTTCCCCGAACATATTTTTATACTGAACATCGAATTCATGATGGAAATTACATTAATACTACTCAAGAATTCAAGTTGACAATATTAAAATGAATCAGGTCATCTTGTCTATTAATACAATGGATTCGAGTCCATCCCGATAACTTATTGGTCTATCCCATCTTTTGATACAATGGATTCGGGTCTATTGCAAACTCACTCTTGAGCCGAATATAAAAATCACTAATGCAACAGGGAATTCAATATTATCAACCAAGAATTCAAGTTTGACAATATTAAAATGGAGTTCTGGCTTATCCCGTCTTTTAACACAATGGGATTCGGGTCTATCCCAAATCACTTATGGGTCTATCCATCATTTACACATGGAATTGGTCTATCCGAACCATTTCTATACCGAATATGATAATCCCTGATGCAATAGGATCTTTTAATATTGTTAACCAAGAATTCAAAATTGACATATAAAATTGGAATCGGGTCTTTTCTTTCTTTCAATAAAATTGAATCGCATCTATCGCGAGCTCATTTGGGTAGAATACAATGGGCGATGATGCAATTAGGTCTTATAATATAGTCACCAAAAATCAAAGTTGACAATATTAAAATAAAGTCAGGTCTATCCGTCTTTGAACACAATGAATTCAGGTCTATCCGAACCCACTGATGGGTCCTATCCCATCATTTTATACAAGATTCGGGTCTCTTCCGAACCATTCTAAACCAATATAGGAATCAGTAATGAAGTAGGGTCGTTTAATATTGTCGACAAAAAATTCAGATTGACAATATTAAATGGGAGTCAGGTCTATCCGCCTTTTAGTACTATAGATTCTAGTTTATCCGAACCCATTATTGGTATATCGCAGACCTACATATGGGTTGATCCAATTTTTAACACAATGGATTCGGGTCTTCCCGACCGACTTTTATACCGAACA
>QNQO01002403.1:0-122814 GCA_003290165.1 Berberis thunbergii
GTAATTTTCAACCACAACTTATCACTCTAGTGCGACACTAATCACCCTGTTAGTCAGCCTTACACACAAGATCTAAATCGCCAGTAAGTTACTCACAATATCAACAATAAGCATACATCAAGTAAATTATAGGCACATAAGTTTACAGGCAAAACACCCAACTTTTATTCAATAAAGAACCCTAAGGATCAGTACATGAATTTGCTAAGACTTACACCAAGTGCATGCTCACTTTCTGCATAATATCCAGCAATGTACATAATAGACAAAGATGACAGTTACACCCCAACTGTCATAGCAATAAATGTTTCTTGTGCATTTATTGGTTGCTGATTGCATGTGAGCTTGTGTATATTTTTAGAGTTAGTGCTTTCAAAAAAAAAAAAAAAAAAAAAAAAAAAAAAAAAAAACAAACAAAAAAAAAAAAAAAAAAAAAATGAACACAAAGGATTATCCAGCCTATTTTTCCGAGCAAGTCAATACATTTTATGACATGCGACGACCTGAGTATGATCCATATTTAGATTATTACCCAGGTCTAGCTTATCATTATGACTTATCATGGGCTCATGGTCAGTACCATGAAGGTCCTCTAGACACTCCTCAGACTCCTCAAGCTTAATTCCTGATAATGAGTTAGAGGCTATCATGAAAATTTTATAGAGCGAACATGAGAAATACTTGTGCAAAATTCTCATGATATCACAGAATTGACAACTACTTTTCAACAAAACTCTCAAGCTATCCGGAAACTTGAGATGACTGTGAGTCAGATAGTTGAGTCACTTCCTGAGATAGAGTCAGAAAAATTCCCTAGTGACTCATTTATTGATGAACCTGTCGATTCTGAGACACTACAGACATCTCCTTTCCATGTTGACTCATGCCTCCCTAGTAACTCATTCATCGAATTAAACTGTGAACATTCTTTAGAGTCTCCCCTTGACTGTTTCGAGACTTGTTTGACTCAATTTAGTTTAGACTTTGATGTTGATGATTCCATTAGGGAAGTCAATGATTTGCTTGAATCAGTCCCCATTGTGGATCCTAGTTATAAATGGAAGTCTAAAGTGAAGCCTCTTCCACTCAGTGAGTCAAACCTAGTCCCATCAGTTGAGCCACCTGAGCTTGACCTTAAACAATTACCCAAAAACTTGATGAGGATTTTAAGTAACCTAAATTAACAGGTTAATTTAACCCACTTGTAATAACCGCAAGTGCACGGTGCCTAACTGGTAGACAACGGCAAGTACGGGTCGATCCCACGAAGAAGGTGGATGCAATTGAATTTTAGAATTTAATTAAACTAATTTATAGGAAATGGGGTTACAGCAATTAAAATATCTAAATAAAAATCAAATTAAAAACAAAATAAAAAGTTTTAAAGAATATGAGAAGAGAAACCAAGGCATTGAATCCACCACAGGTTCTTTGAGATTTGTGTGATCAAAATACTGTTTTCAAGATTTAACATGACTAACCTAAAGATTAATCTAAGTTCACAATTGATTTAAGCATAGTTATAAATCCCTAGAATTGCGTGTCTTCTTACGGCACACACAATCACAGATTTATTTTAACTAATCCTAATCCCTAGCATTGCGTGTCTTCTTACGGCACACACAATCACAGATTCGGATTAATTGATTAAATCAGGCTTTTGAATTTCAACAAAGGGTACTTCTAACTACCGACTAGTCTAGACAATTAATCAGGATATAATCGGTGAAAGCAATTTATTAAAAATTATAAATCAAATATGTTTAACGTTCAAGCATAAAGAAAATAATAAATTTAAATACACAAACTCTAGGAAATCCTGTGGTTTCATCGTAGCCTTGGCGAAGGGTTTAGCTATCCATGGTAGTGGTAGTCATCTCCTCGTGATGTGGTATGCCGCAACTCATCTCTGCACTGACGCGAATCCCGAGAAAACTGGCCAAAAGCACTTTGTGGTGGCTCTTACAGATAGCTGGGGTGTGAATAGCCAGAAAACCGAAACTAAAACCATTCCCCCCTGCTACAGTGCGCTACAGCGCCGATCGTCTTATCCAGCGAGAACCATCGCTGTTACGCCTGGTTCTCGCTCCTCGCGCTTCCTTCGTCTCCCAATTCGACTCTAGTACCTACAAAAGATGAGATAGAGTGAAGAAAACCCAATTTAAAATTGCAAATTCAGCAAAGAAACAGAGAGGGAACTCCTGTTTTTGCGACTGTTTCTGCTCGTATGCGAGCTCTGTCGCGAGGTCGGTGGCGGTGATGATTGGCCTGTCGCGAGGTGGTTGTGAGAGAAGGAACTCGAGACGAGTTGAGGCCGACAAGAAGGGAAGAAAATGCTCGTTGCAAGATGAAACAGAGTCGTGGTACGGCTCTGTTCCACGGTGAGGTAGGCAGTCTGTCGCGGCTGGTTCGTGGTGGTTCGTGACCTGTTTGAGCTGTTCGGCGGAGGTGGTGGGAGGTGACAGTGTGGGACAGTGGAGAGACCAGTGAGTGGTGAGTGGTGCGATGGAAAAGTTGACGTGAAACAGGGTTGTCACACCCCTGTTTCACGGTGGTGACGGTGTGGCTGTGGTGGGAATCACCTTGAGAGGAGGAAAGGGTTTGATCTCCACTTCCAATCTGTTCCCTTCTCTTCCTCCCTCCCCCTTCTCATTCCCTATCGTATTTCTATTTATAGAGAATAAGGATTAGGTTTGGGTTTGGGTTTGGTTTTAGGTATGAGTTGGTTTAGGTTTGGGTTTGGGTTGGTTTGGTTTTAGGTGTGAATTGGGTTTTAAGTTTAGGTTTGGTTAGGGTTTCTCTCTCTACTTTGTACCACCACCAAGTGCAATTCCTTACATTAGTCGCCTTAATATGATTTGATCGTTTTAAGCGCAATTCCTGAAAATAGATAAAAATGAAATAATTATTATAAAATATAATAATCGAAACATTAACATGTATAAATTAAGGGTATATTATGTAATAATTATGTGACTATCACATGTGCATGGTGGTTATACCCCAACCACCTAGGTGTGGCTAGCTCAATGGGTACCAACCAAGTCATCCTGCTAGTACAAACTGTTCTTGCAACTTCCCTTGGCTTTGCCCTGCATGAGGCAACCCGAACCGTCATGTCTTAGTGTGTCATATGCATGTTGGCAACAATGCAATCCTAACTGCACCTAGACAACACCAACTGCAAGCACCAGTCAGCACCAATGGCATTGGACAACATCAAATTGCACACAGTCAGCAACAATGATCTTGGACAGCACCAAACTACCCTTAGTATGCTATGCACCTGATGATGTCTGGCTCCAACCAATGCCACTCATCCCCATCCATATCATTGCCAACATATTAAGGGCTAACAATTTCCTAGATATCTCCACGTAAAAACATTGAAAATCTTTGGATTTATCCCATGTGATGCTCTACCTGGGTTCGCTACCCTTGCCAAGCTCCAGCCAATTCGGTTATGATACCACTCGTTGACTAGGTCCACTATAGGTAGCAACAATATTGTCTCCAACTTAAAACACCCGCAACTTGGGCCCTTCCATTCGGGCCTCGGTGTGGGGTTTTATCTTAAAATATACCTCGTTGCTATCAGGGAATGAACCATCTCTTTATAAACCTTAGTGAACGACTCATCTTTGCTTAATGTGAGACTATTGAAGTCAACTCCATCCCAACAGGTTCTGTTACGGGTGGTAATGCAGTTTCATTGTTAAGAAATAATGAATATAACATCATCATTTTTCTTATGCTTGCAAGTAATTGTTTCCTTATTATGGTTGGCTCTTTTAACATCATTGTCCAAACTAGGGATGGGCATTTCGGACCGAAAACCCGGATCAAACTGACAACGTACTGGATCCATCGGGTTGGTTTGGATCAGTTTTTTTTATTAATTATAAATTTTTCTGTTTTAAAACCTGGCCCGGCTGAAGTTTTTGGTCCGGGCCTCGATTTCCCTTTCTGAAATTCGTTGGGTAACCGGCCCGACCTATACTAATTTACTGTTGATTAACTTATCGTTGCATTACTATTGATTAATATGCAACCATATCTAAATGACTTAATGTGATATTCGTGTTCTACTGTGGGCTAGGCTTTATCAAATTCAACATTACAATCACAACAATTAATGGCTAAACTTTGAGCATTACAATCACAACAACTATATCTTGAACAACATTGTCAACTTTTATAACCTCAAATTGACTCTTGTAATTCACCTCTGATATAATAATGTTTCTACAAACCTCCACGCTAAATGATACTTGTGTGAACTCTTTAGCTTTTCATTTACAAAAGAAGCGATTATTTTGTGGTTATTATTATCTTTTATATATCATTGTTATGGTACTATATTGCTATATGCTTCCATCATTAAACTTTGAACTGGATGTTCTGTTTAATTACTGTAACTCGTTTCCATGCCTCCTAAACAATTTAATGTCTCGAGCCTCATCAAGTCCTCAGCGCTTATTAGGTTGTAATAAGCTTAAGGCAGACACTCTTTTGACACCACCAAAAGTATTGTCCCATACCACCAACCCCCTTATTATTCCCTTTTTTTTTTTTTCTCTCCACACAACCACCGATTTAAAAAAAAAAAAAAAAAAAACTCAACCAATTTCTCTTTCCCCCTCTCCCTCTTTGCTCCACTCATACTCTTGCCTCTCTTTCTTCTCTTCTCTTCCCTTCTTCATCAAGCACCCTCCCTCCGATGTCCCTCCCCACCCTTCTTCTTCTTCTTCTTCTCCTCTCTACTCTTGTGTTCTCTGAAAGAAAAGAAAAAATCCCGATCTTTAAACATTCATTTATGGATCCTTGTCTCTAGAATCTATAAACACAAAGTTACCAATCAATTGAATACACTAAATTAATCAGTTTGGTACACTAAATTAATTAGGTCTTCAAATAAAAGTCCTTTAAACACGAAACGATTCTCTTCTAAATGACTTATAGACTAGTGAATCAATCTACAGGCCTCGTCACCACCCGGCCGAGCGGATCACGCCACCCTACACCACCGAAAAATCTAGAGAGCCAAGCCTCTAGTTCCAGAACAGCGCCAGGGGGTTTATGTGCGTGTGATTGTATTCGATTGGAGCATTTTGAACATCTCTAGGATGATGAAAGGTGTTGGGTTGGCCTGGCTCTTAAGAATGGTTCGGATAAACTCTGTATCTATAAGTACTATTGCGCCTTTTAAGATAATTTATAGAAATTTATTTTTTAATTTATACTATTAAGAGTTACAACTTTTGTAATATCGACATTATAAGAGTTACCATTTTCATTCTGGATCATAAACCAGTTCTAGTTACTTCCCCTATAGCTGGCAACCAAAGTGCTCATCAATTATTCGGGTCTTTATTTGGCAGCTCACCTAAATGATGGATATAGGTTTAGCTTAAAAGCTTTTTTCCTTGCTAGAGAACATTCCATTGCTGGTGTAGGGTTCTATTCATGTTGTATTCATTGTGCACTACTACTACAACAACATTTTGTACAAGAAACTACTCGAAAAATACATGAAAAAACGAAAATTCCATAAGTAGTCATTCAATATTTATACTGGAAGTTTAGTTTAGTTTTGACTCATTATCACTTAAAGTTTGAATAGGGTCGTACGCGTTAACAATCTGATGAGTTTTAATATGTTTCAAGTTTCTATCATAAAAGTGGGCATGCGTCCTTACAAACAAATTAATATACTTGTCGAAATGAAAACATATACACATATCAAAGATGTTTGCTGATGATTGATTAAGACTGACTATAATGTGATATATTTTTGGTTGTTCGTTCTGTCCTTGATTGCTTTGAACCAACTCAACTGCCTTGGATTGAAGGAATTGATTTCTGTACTTTTAAGTTGATTGTTTAAACAAGATAAATAATATAATTATGAGCAGAGTTTTAGCTCAATTGTTGTTTAGATCTTGCTTTTAACGGTCAAGTGGTCAGGTTGATATTTATTAGTAATCAGATTAGCTGAATGAGCTAGGGATGATAGTATATCATATGTGCTATAGTTTGAAAGGTTTTCCCTACTTAACTATGTCGGTGGGTAATGTCGTAGAATGATACGTATCGTAAGCTTTCATTATCAACTGGTGGGTAATGTAGATTGATACGTATATCATAAACATTCATTATCAAATACAATCCAACAACATTTCACAAAAGAAACAGATCTAAAACACCCCAAAAATGAAATTTACACAGAAGAAATAGAAAATTATGGAGGGTGGTGGGAATATGGCTTAAATAGTTAAGATCGACAATAACCTATCATCCATCATTATTATAGCAATTATTCATTCAGGTTGCAAACATCTTAATACAAGTATTTTTTTTTTTTTTTTTTTAATAAAAAGAGCGGGTTATTTAGGATCCCCGAACCTTAGAAATGAATTACAATCACTCTTACATTCACTCGTTACATCATCCACAGGACAAAAACTTGCTTAAATCTACACCTAAGAACCTAATTAGTTCTAGAATCACCGTCTCCAAGTTGGGGAGTATCCCTGCAAAGTGTTCTGCTACTAAAGAAGTTGCATGATAGACCTGCCATAACTTGTCTTCCTCATAAGTACCAATCAAACATTTAATCACGCTCATGACGTTCCATTGCTGGTCATTATGATGGATATAGGTTTTAGCTTAAAAGCTTTTTTCAATGCTAGAGAACGTTCCATTGCTGGTCATGTGGGGTTCTTTCTATTCATGTTGTATTCATTGTGCACTACTACTACAACAACATTTTGTACAAGAAACTACTCGAAAAAATACATGAAAAAACGAAAATTCCATAAGTAGTTAAATCCATAATAACTAACATTCAATATTTATACTGGAAGTTTAGTTTAGTTTTGATTCATCATCACTTAAAGTTTGAATAGGGTACGCGTTAACAATCTGAGTTTTAATATGTTCAAGTTTCTATCATAAAGTGGGCATGCGTCCTTACAAACAGATTAATATACCTGTCGAAATGAAAACATGCATATACACATATCAAAGATGTTTGCTGATGATTGATTAAGACTGACTATAATGTGATATATTTTGGTTGTTCGTTCTGTCTTTGATTGCTTCTTAACCAACTCAACTGCCTTAGATTGAAGGAATTGATTTTCTGTACTTTTAAGTTGATTGTTTAAACAAGATAAATAATATAATTATGATCAGCAGAGTTTTAGCTCAATTTGTTGTTTAGATCTTGCTTTTAATGGTCAAGTGGTCAGGTTGATATTTATTAGTAATCATATTAGCTGAATGAGCTAGGGATGATAGTATATCATATGTGCTATAGTTTGAAAGTTTTCCCTACTTAATTATGTCAGTGGGTAATGTAGACTGATACTTGTATCATAAAACATTCATTATCAAATACAATCCAACAACATTTCACAAAAGAAACAGATCTATAACACCCCAAAAATGAAATTTACACAGAAGAAATAGAAAATTATGGAGGGTGGTGGGAATATGGCTTAAATAGTTAGATCGACAATAACCTATATATCATCCATCATTATTATATATGTTTTGGTTAGATATATGTTTTGGGTGTTTTGGTTCTGATGATCTGTATTAGCACAGCACAACACCGATACGTTAGTAATCTAAACTAGATGTTTACATGGTTAAACAAACAACCCCTTTAGCCTATTCTATTATACGAACGTGAGATACACATGCTTGTTATTTGCTAAACAACCCCTTTTGGCTAAAGGGTATTTTCATGCCTTCGATACTCAAATTCAGTTGAGCATTTAGATGTGTGATCGTTAGAGTTAAGTAGGGGATAAAAGTTAAAAAATTTCTCTTCATTCTCCTTTTTGTGATCTGTTAGATCTTTATGTTTGGGTAAATCTCATTCGTCTTTTATCTTCAACGTTAAACAACATTTTGATTTTGATTTGTTATATAGAAATGACAAATTGTAACAAATGTAAAACAAACACTTTATTATTGTTGGTAGAACCTACAAACACAGAGAAACACAAACCATGATCACTCCTACGCTTCCATGGCCTTCTCCGCCATCTTTGATTCCTCAACTTGCTTGGTTTCCTTCACTTCCATGGTTTCCTTCACTCTATTTGTTTCAGCAGCTAGCTTTGTTTCTGCAACTTCAATGGATTCCTTCACTTCCTTAGGTTCCTCTATTGGCTTGGTGGTTTCCTTGACAAGATCATCTTCGGTCTCGAATGCAGAGGCTGGAAAGGTCCTATACAGCCCAGAGGGGGCCTTGAAAGTGATCCTCCTATTGTCATCAATAGAAATTTCACTCAAAGTGACCCAAACCAAGAGTTCCTTGACCTTAACACCACTGAGTTTCTTGATCTTTTGTTTCTCAGCATAAGCGAAAACTTCAGTACCATAAGACACCGACTTCCCGATGGACTCGAACTTGTGCTCTATCTTCTTCTTCTGTTTGAGCCATACAAAACCCGTTTCAGCATGATACCCACACTCAATGATGTTCTGCAATGGAAGAAGACCAGTTGGTAGTCCCACTTCCTTGAGCAACACTTTGGTCTTCTCCCTCCCAAGCTCATCTCCATAGTATATCTCTGCCTTGGCTCTCATCTCTTCTGTGATTGCAAAGCCATTTTTTTTTCTTACTTTTTGAAATGGTGGGGGTTCTTAGAAACTAGTGAGTGGGGTTAATATAGTGGAAGAATCTACAACTTGTACTTATACTGGGGACTAAACTACGAGAATGGTCAGGTAGCCGATCTAATAAAAACCCTGCTAGCCCCTTTTAAAGGAAGAACGAAAAAAATAGTTAGGTAAAAGTTGAGAGATAAACAGTGAAAGAAGTAAATCTACCCCAACAGCCAACCCTATTTCAGTGATGAACATAAATGCCTGAACATGAGGGGTCTGCTACTACTCCATCATCAACATGTGATGGATATTGGATGGTAGTAGTATTTGATGGTTTAAGGTACTCTGTGTTTAAATGAGGATGGTTGGAGAGGTGAGCTAAAATTTAAGAGACTATAAGGACCTTCCAGTGGTGTAAAAATGAAGAGAGCAAGGACATTCACCTAACACCAATACAGGTATTAACGACTATAAGGCGAAGCAGTACCGATGTCTTTATGATCATGTTAATGGCTATAGTTTGAGAAATATCATCGTTTTGCCGACATCTTGTGATATTCCACATAGATATTCATCGTCGATGCATGTTAGTCTGGTCTATTCTAAATTTGCAAATTACTAAACCCATACCTTCCCTGCCCTGTTGCTATCCCTACTTTGGTATGAGGTTTCATTTACACTTTGTAAGATTGAGCTTGTTGGTCTGGTCCATTCTAAATTTGCAAATTACTGAACCCATACCTTCCCTGCCCTGTTGCTATCCCTACTTTGGTACGAGGTTTTCATTTACACTTTGTAAGATTGAGCTTGTTAGTCTGGTCTAGTCTAAATTTGCATTGCCTTTTTTCCAAGGGCAAATACATCTAGAACCACTGCGATTGAGGTCATGAACCTTGAATGGGCTGGGCCTCCAAATAGTATATACTCGGACATTGTCCCTACAATAGGTACTTATATTACTATATATAGTACACAAAGTTTTTGTTTTTTAATAGGTGAGAAGGGTTTTTATTCGATACCAGAACCATTAATGACATGGTTTGAATCTGGACTTGTGATATCATCCAGCACAAATCTACCAGCTCAACCAGACTTAAGAGTTTGGTTAGCTACATTCATAACATATTTAGCAAGTGTTCACAATTGAGAGAGTGGGGCTCTGACTAAAAAAAAAAGAGTAATGCTACAGTGCCCCGGTGCACTGTAGCACCGTAGATATGCATCGAGATAAGCGACAACTTCTATTTTGGGCTACGAGTAATGTTGTTGTTGCGCTCTAGGATGATGTAGCGTGGTCTTGAAGTTATAAAAACTTCCTCTAATCATGCCACACCATTCTGCCTGTAGAATTTTTCCTTACATGATATGGGGGTGGAGGAGTGTTTGTATATTTTCTTTGTAACGAGGTCAACATTATTCTTCCCATGACGCTAAAATGACAATCAAGAAGATTCGCAGTTGATCGCTACTCGTACTAAGTTTGTTAATCGAAAGGCGTTAATTATTTTGGGAAGGCAATTTTGTCGCAACGCAAAAACTAGATCTTTGTTGCTACGGAAAAATTAGATCTTTGTCGCAACGCAAAATTCTACTAACGGAAAGTTCATTCGTAAGAGTATTTAGTAAAAGTTGTCGATGTTTCAACCTAGGACTAAAATCACAAAGGATTTCATTTTTACTTCTTTTATGTGCTTTATTATTAGCTTGTTATGGTAAAAAGAATTAGCTTAAATTATATGGGAAAAAGAGTTCATGACAGATTATACTAAGGCCCGATGGAAACAATTTCCTAAGTGTACTAATGCCATCCTCGAGAAATATCTCATTTTTTTTTTCAAAAGTAATTCAGACGTCTAACTTGAATAAGAGGGGAAAAAATAATCATAACTAGGTGCTAACATTAGTGCTCTCGAGCTTGCATTGCTACACATCGCAATGCACTATCAACGACGGGATCTAGGTCAGTCCAGAAAACCAGCAAAAAGAACTGTAACTGATGAGCATGCAAGATGACTCCAGAAACTAGGTAAACTCTAGACTCAAAACTCATTCAAAAGTTTCAGTTACAATTTGCTAAAGTGGGTGAGTTGGTTTTACAAGAGAACAAAAAATGATGAATGCATTGCATTGCATGCAGAGTAAACGTGGAGTTGTATTTGCAGAAGACGCCATGAAACACCGACAAGCTTCTTCACTTTATAATCAATCCTAAACACATCTTGAGTTCATCGCCAACCCACACTCTGCACTCTTGAGTTCATCATCTGATATATGATCTGACCTGATCTGATCAGGTCAGATCTCTCCTCTACATATATACTTCTTCTTGTTCTTCACTGAAGGTATAATCAATCTGATTCGATCTTACTTACATGTTTGTTTACCTTCTGATAACCTTTTATGCATGATCTACATTTCATGATCTTCTGTGTTTCCATCAACATTATTCTTTGACATGGAATGGTTCTCTATGTTAGTAACAAAATAGAGAACAAGCACTTGATTTTGATTCTTCGTGTAAAGGTTTGTAGATCTTTAAAATCTTGCTTCTTTTTTTTGGAAAGAATGAAACTTTTAAACTATGGTTTATGTTGCATGTTTCTTTTCTTTATAATTAAAAATCGTTTTACCTAGACGAGAATTGAGATGACTCCCACCTGAACCACACGCCACTGCATGAACATTCCACTGTGTAATTCTCATCTTTTGCGTTAAGATTTTATGTTATTCTCCCTGCCACGTTAAGTCTAGGGAGCCAGACCTGGTGGTGCGCTAGATCTGCGGCAGGTCTAGCTCTCTACCATTTCCAATTCTTGAGATGCACACTTCGAGAATTGGGAATGTTAGCACCAGGCTTGGCTGTCTAAAATTGGGGTTACATGCTTAATCCACTTTCGTTAAGGTTTTTTAATGGATCAGATCCACTAAATTTGGATCTGATTATTGCATGAGATTTTCAAAATAGGTAATAGGCCCAATCCAGTGTCTCACTATTGGGCTAGATCTAGATCCAAATCTAACTAGAGATCAGATTTCTCTCCTTTCATAATGCCCAAAAGTGTCAGATCTGACTTCTGATGTGTAGATGAGGCAGGTCCAATCACTTCATGTTGGGCTTTTAATGGGCCGGATCTGGGTATATGACTAAATTCAGATTGTCCATCCTTGCCTAGGTGACTAAGGTCCTGACCCGAATGTAAAGATCGCTAGACCCGGATTCAGAACCCGAGTTGTTTCGGTTCAGACCAATTATGCGTTTCTTGGGGCAGATCTTAGGCTTTAATGGACTGATTTGGGTCCAGACCAAATTCGGCCTGACCTGACCCGAGACCAGTATCCAGAACCCATATGGATCTGGAGCTGAAATAAACGACTTGGTTCCTCTCCGAGCCCAAATTAATCCCATTTTTTATTATTATTGTTTTTCTGTGTGGATTCTTTTTATAACTTTTAATGACAAACTTTTTATATACATAAATATGCATCTAATACACCATATAACATTACCGGTTCAGGTTTGTAATGGATCAGATCACTGAAAATCCATAACCTTTCCAACAAAATATTAGATCAAACCTTTATCGGCCTAAATTCAAGATCGAGACCATCAGACTGAAGTCAGCAGGGTCGAACGTCTGAGCCGATCCATTGACAGCCTTAATATGTGATCTGCAAAATTGCATGTCTATAAGTGTATATATGCTGTATTTTTTCCGTTTTGTACATAATGTATTAGTATTACTTTGGCTGTTTTGGTGCAGCTCCAAACTTATCAGTATGGCTATCGTCATGGTTCAACCAACTCACCCAGCAACTGAAGATGCAAACGAAGGGTCTCAGGCTGCTGGTGCCAATACTGAAGTCAATCACAGCATCACTCAACTCATACCTAAGCTTGCACGCGGCATTGCCTGGGACTGTTATGTGTATGTCTGCGAGATGTTAGCATACTATTTCCTCCTTTATAAGGAATGCATCTACTTCGGTACTAATTCCCTGGCTATGTTTGGAGTGACATCCTTCTTTGCTATCGTTTGGTTCACTGCACTCCCAGCAATGGCCATCGTTGGGTTTACAAAGGTTCTGTTGCTTATGGTATGTTTCTCATTTTGCTCCACTGCCCATCAGTTCATCATTTCTTTGTCGATAATTTCCTTCAAACAGTGTCATGCATACTCAATACAATTGAATTTCTTGATCTGTCAGACACTCTCCTATGCAATGGCAGTGTTTGGTGAATTCAAGCTTGCATTTTCACTGATCGTCTTCATTTCTACTATGTTTGTGTGGATGCATGGGAGTTTCTACGAAACACTAGTAGTCGTCTCTCCAGTGGTAACGGCAATGGAGTTGGACCAGGTTGATTTTGCACTCACCTTGGCAATGTTAAACTCTGGATATTATGTGACGAAGACTCTTGGATGGCTTGGTTTACTTGTGGGGCTTAACTTAGCCTTCATCTCATCTGAGTATTTCATTCGATGCCAATGGTTGTGTTTTAGAGATTATATACCTGAGGAACTAACTTTTCAAACTGAAGATCAACATGGTTCAACCCTTGAAGCTACTGAGAGGAGATCAACAGCATTAGCTCCAACGGTTGATGAAGAGCGAAGACTTCAATTTGATCGATTGTTAAACTGTACCGATCACTATGCAGCATTTGGTTTGCCACTTTACGCTAGTATAGATGTCACATTACTCAAGATGGAGTACGCAAGAAAGGTAATCTCATGTTCAAGGAGCTCCGTTATGTAGTTCTTAAATTTCTAAAACAGAGAAATTCACAGAGAAATAGAATGAGATAATGATTTACATTGTTTCGTCGTCCCAGGCACTTCTAGTCCATCCTGATCAAAACCCGGATAACGAAAGGGCTGCAGAAGCTTATGAGAAACTCGTGAATGCATTTGACGTACGTTTTACATTCCATTTTCCATATTAAATAATCTATGGGATTGTTTTTTATATATTTTATACTAGATGTTCATACAATAGTAATCTACAGGTCTTAATTGATCCGTTTAAGCGAAAGGAATATGACGATGCCCTGAGGGTGCAGCACGTAGTGAACTTTGTGCGCAGATCTCGTGACAATTCTCAGGTTTGTTTCTGCTTTCTACACAGCTCTAACCATATCTGACAATGAAAAAAAACTTAGAAATGTGGAAAACTTCTTTCTGCAGTTTGGAAGAAAAGGTTTTGAAACCATGTTAGCACGTTTCATCGATGAATGCGAAGAAGCAAATGGAGACGTCAGATTGGTAAGCTGCGGGAAGTGTCATGGGTTGCATCCCTTTATTCATAGCAGGAAACCTGTATCTAAAGCAAGATGGTGCCAGGTCTCCTTCATCCAATACTTCCATTGTGGTTGGAATAACTTGTATGCTTTATACAAAATCGACATAATTTTTTGCTAACGTTTTCTATTGAGCTGTCACATTTTGCAGGAGTGCAAAATTCATCATCCAGCTAAAGATGGAGATGCATGGATTGAACAGTCAACCAGACCCGTTTTGTTTGGACTATTCCACATGGTATTGATCAATACTTCGAAATGTTTGCAACATTTGTAACTCTTAGGAAGTCATTTTCGCTTATCACACTCTGCACTTCCACTCTGCAGACAAGTTCGGCTACTGCTTATATTTGCACAAAAGGCAAGGTATACAATGCCACCGCATGGTATACTTGTCAGGTAAAACAACTTGATCTTTTTATCTCGAATAGCTACTCTACGTAGTGATTTCAAAGAGATATAACTCAACTTGGTTGACATACAGGATTTAAGCTTCCCAGCGAACACTCATAGCCCAAACTTCTACACTACCGTGGTTATGTCTGAATGCTATACTAGCGCGAGGGCTCGCTTTGGACCGAGAAATAGGAGAATTGGAGCCGACGATGTGACCTTTGTGCATGTGCACTTTCATCCACCAGATGAAACGACAGTAGGAACACTTGAAGAGGATGACAATGAAACAGACTCGGGAATGCAAGAAGATGCTGATGGCAACACTGCAGAGGAAAGGTCTGGCGGAGAGGCAAGTTGCTCCACTGGCAATAGCAGCAGTGGCGGAGGCACAAGGGGAAAAATAGCATGACACAACTCTTAGTAAGTCAGAACTCAAGCTCCCTTAAACAATCCAACGCCTAGTATATATATATCTACTACTATCACTACCTTCCCTTTCAGTCAGAACTTGATGAGAGCTCCCTTCAACACTCCAATGCTAGTATGTACTTTTATCGTTGCCTTTCCTTTACGTCAGAAATAAATGCGTTTATCGCCTATATAACTAGTATAAACTTCTGTACCTGTTAAACAGTATGAACTCTGTATGTAAGTTTATGATGTGAACTATGGTAAGTTAATGATGTAAACTATGGTGTTAATGTGCTTTATATCTGGTAGGCTGCATGTTATCAAGTCATATATGACCTTCGGCAAAATGCACTAGAGTAAGCTTTGGATACCCACTGCCTGGTTGATCGAAACTAACTGTATGATTTGCAAAACATCAACTGTTCTGAAAGTGCGAGTTTTTCACTGAATCAAACGAGTTACCTCAAGACTTCTAGAGGACATTAGGCACAAACATTGTTAGACTGATCAGGTTAGTTACCTCAATCTTCTTGGTGAATCTCCTTGTCCTTGAGTAGATCAATCAGAGTTATGACCATGATCGATTCCCACAGAAGCCCCACCTTAAGGTCAGGTTCCATCATACATTTCCATGTTTCTGTGACTACAAACTGAGAGAAAGAACTGAGTTATGTTGGTTGCTTGACAGCCACTTCTCTACTCAGTAATCTACCCGATCTCTTGTATTCACCTCAAACAATATGTGCATTTGGAACTTCTGTTTTAGGGTCACCATTGGGCTCTTCACAACACAGGTAGGAGAACGATGGTTTTTTTTTTCCTGATCCACTTTATTTTCCCATCTATTTACCACCCAAATTTTTTCCTACCTTCGACCCTAAGAAAATGATTTCCCACCTTGATGGATGATTAAAAAGAAGAGGGAAAATGAAAATAGAGTAGGCTAACCTAACCCTTCCACCACTACCATTACCAACACAACCAAGTACCAACCACCAGCATTCCACCATAACCACTCAGATTGCTAAGCCACCAAATCACCCTACTACAATGTTAACACAACCACATACAACAAAGCCGGCACCAAACTGCCACAATCCACAACCATCTCCACAGTCAGTCAGTCCATCAACACCAGTCACCGCCACCGACACCACCAATTCCACTTACAAGTTACAACACAACTACCACTTGCCACACCATATATAAAACAGGCCTTGATTGTTTATTACTGTTTTTTCTTGAGAAATTTCAACAAAATTTTCATCGGGATATTATTTGACTATACTTGATTATCTGTTTTGATTTTGTTGCCAACCAAAAGCATGGGCCTAAAAAGTTAGCTTATGAGCAGTTTTTTTCTGTGCCATCAAATACTTTTGCCATGGAAATGATTTCCGCGTGGGCATTTTCCTAGAAAACTACTTTCTTAATGCTTTTATGTGCAATAATCATCCATAAGCCTCAATTACATGTTACTTTCAAAAGGAAACAATAGATTGCATAACAAGCAGTTGGAACCGAGACTAGCAAATACTTACAAAATCGAAACTAGCACCACACATCTAAAATTCAACAAAAAACTAACAAAACATGGCAAAATCCCCCAGAACCGAACTAACTCAAGTGACAACAGATGAATTGGTTTTAAAAATTGCTCTATAAATGAATGATAGTTATTCTCTGTACAGATAAACCAGTGGTGTATTTTCATTGATGAGGGTGACTCTATCACAAGTGACTCTTATCACAAGTATAAATACTCAAGGATGAATACAAAATTTTGATCACCTAAATAATTGCTGCAAACTCAAGCTTGGGTACCTTTCATAGATGCTTCCCTGCCATTAGCATTCTTTTTTAATCTGTGGTCAATTACAAGGGGGTCTCATTGGGATGTAACACTCATGTGAGTCCGGGTTTCCATTACCCCATCATGTGGGTAATTATTTAGCAGTGTCTTCAAGTGTTGCACCTCTTTCGGCATTGAGCCTGTAAGAACCTGTTTACAATGTGAAACCAATAAGCTTCTCAGTCAATGTAGCAAATCTAAAAATATATGCACTTGGTAAAGTCTGTACCTCATATCCATCTTCTGTAATAAGGACTTCGTCTTCGATCCTTATTCCAATTCCTTTGTAACTGCATAGACAATAACTGATTACTTTACAGACTAGAATTGTAGGTGATATTCGTTGTTAACTTCTAACAGAAGTTTGTAAGAAATGAAATTCTAATATGTATTATTGTATAAATCTGTGTACATCTTACAGTCCTTATATAGGCAAAGACAAAGGACTAAATAGAATACAGAGGCTAACAGAATGCTAACTGATATTGCTAGCTTACTAACAGAATGCTGAGTTGCTTACTAGCTTACTAACAGAATGCTGAGATTGCTGAGTTGCTTACTAGCTTACTAACAGAATGCTGAGATTGCTAGCTAGACTGATGATGACTATTCTTATGCTTAACATCCCCCCTCAAACTCAGCGTAGATGTATCAACTACACTGAGTTTGTCACGAAGTAACAAGAATCTAGAATTACCAAGAGCTTTGGTAAAAATATCAGCAATCTGATCCGCAGATGAAATGTGATGAACATGGAGAAGCTTACGAGCAACTTTCTCACGAACAAAGTATACATCAGTCTCAATGTGCTTAGTCCGAGCATGAAGAACAGGATTGGCACTAAGCATAACAGTGCTTTGGTTGTCACACCAGACAGTGGGGGTGATACATGGAAGCTTCAATTCACTGAAGAGAGACTTCAACCATGTGAGCTCTGCTGTAACAGAAGCAAGGCTGCGATATTCTGCTTCAGTACTACTGTGGGAAACAATGCTCTGTTTCTTTGAGGACCAAGAGATGAGGTTAGCACCCAGATAGACACAATAACCAGAAGTAGACCTTCTGTCAGTAGGATCAGATGCCCAGTCAGCATCACAAAAGCCAGTCAACTGAAACGAAGGTGTAGGAACAACATGAAGACCATATGAAGGAGTGGCCTTGAGATACCTCAGTATCCTTTTAACCGCACGCCAGTGAGCTTCAAGAGGATTCTGCATGAATTGACATACCCGATTCACAGAGTAGGCAAGTTCAGGTCTAGTAATAGTAACATACTGTAAGGCTCCAACAATGCTGCGATAGAGTTGAACATCCTGAACTGGATCACTGCCGGAAGCATATAGCTTTTCACCACCACTCATAGGAGTAGGCATTCCATTGGCATATTGCATTTTGGCACGACAGAGGAGATCACTAATGTATTTAGATTGTGAAAGAACCAGACCATTTGCAGAGTGCTGAACCTGGATACCAAGAAAATAGTGAACAAGTCCCAAATTCTTCAAAGAGAATGATGAATTTAATTGATGAATGAGCTGAGACACAGCACCCGAATCAGCTCCAGTGATAAGAATATCATCAACGTACACCAAAACAAAGATTGGAGATGGAGAATGATTAATGAAAAGTGAGGAATCAGACTTGGCAGCAGAGAAACCAAACAAATGAAGAGTGTGCTGTAGTTTATCAAACCAAGCCTGAGGAGCCTGCTTGAGGCCATATAAAGCTTTGCGAAGCTTGCACACAGCATGCGGTCGTGAAGGATCAACAAAGCCTGGAGGTTGCATCATGTAGACCTCTTCCTGTAGATCTCCATTCAAAAATGCATTATTGACATCGAGCTGAAGAATTGACCAACCAAAAGTGACCGCAACTGAGAGTAGAACTCTAATAGTAGTAGGCTTCACCACTGGACTGAAGGTTTCTACATAGTCAAACCCAGCAACCTGTTGAAACCCTCTAGCCACCAAACGTGCTTTGTATCGATGCACTGTGCCATCTGGGTTCTCTTTGATTTTGAAAAGCCAGCGACAACCAACCACAGATCGGTCCTGAGGTAGATCAACCAATGTCCAAGTATTGGTTCTTATCAAGGCCATATACTCATCTTGCATAGCTGTGAGCCAATGAGGAGTGTCTAGTGCCTCATTCAAACATGAAGGTTCAACAGACGACATGAAGACCTTTGGCTTGTAAACCCCAGCTTTGGACCTAGTAACCATAGGATGACTGGGGACAGTACTAGGAGTGATCACATCATTAGTAGCAGGAGCAATAGTTTGAGCAGAGTTATGTACTGGAACAGAGGGAAGTACTGGACAAGGCACTGGATTAACCACTGGACTAGACACTGGAATACTTACTTGAGGTACTAGAGGAGAGATAGCAACCAAGGGACTAGAGGATGATGTATGAGTAGAAGTGAGTAACCTACTGTCAGTAGGTGTAGATACAACTGGAATAGCAGCAGGAGGTGATGTACAAACAGGAAGAGTGGAAGTAGGAGAATGAGAATTCCACTTAGTATAGGGAAATGAGTGCTCATGGAACAAAACATCACGAGATATGTACACTCGACCAGAAGGGGATAAACATTTGTATCCTTTGTGTTGAGGACTGTAACCAAGAAATAGACACTCCACTGATCTGAAAGCAAGTTTATGAGAATTATAGGGTCTAATGTTAGGAAAGCATGAGTAACCAAAAATTTTGAGAATGTGATAGTCAGGTACTTTGTGATAAAGAGTTTCGTATGGAGAGAGTCCATTAAGAACAACAGTAGGAACTCTATTGAGAAGAAACACTGCTGTTCTGACTGCATCATCCCAGAATTTCATGGGAAGAGAGGCATGGGCAAGGAGAGTAAGAGCAGACTCTATAATATGTCTGTGTTTCCTCTCAGCTACTCCATTCTGCTGATGTGTAGTAGGACAAGCAACACGATGACAAATCCCATGCTGACTTAGAAATTTAGAACATGACCGATACTCCCCTCCCCAATCAGACTGAACACATTTAATAGGAAGTCCAAATTCTAACTCTACTTGAGCTTTGAACTTGAGAAAAGTAGGGTAGGCATCAGACTTGTTTTGTAGAAGAAAAATCCAAGTAAATCGACTAAAAGCATCTATGAAATGGATGTAATACTTGAATCCAGAAGAAGACATAGTAGAAGAGGACCCCATAGGTCAGTATGAATTAGTTCCAAGGGTTTAGTATAGACAGTAGAAGAACTGGGAAATGGAAGTTTGTGTATTTTGCCTAAACAACAGGCATTGCAGAAATCCATAGTGTCACAAGTAGGAAAATTAATATTGCATTTGGTAAGAATTTTCTTTACAAGTGGAAAAGATGGATGTCCTAATCTAGCATGCCAAAGAGATAATGAAGTTGAAGACTTTGAGGAAGTAGAATTGATAGACATACAATGGATGTCCTTATTAACTGGAATACTGAAGCTATGAGATGGCTGAGTATGCTGAGAAGACTGCTGAGACATACTACAACCAGGAACACGGAATTGCTGAGATTGATGATCTAAATGCTTATTTGAGGAAATAAAATTGATGGACATACAAGTATTCTTATTAACTGGAGTACTGAAATGCTGAGAAGATTGCTGAGATTGCTGAACTGAGTGCTGAGACAGGGGACAGACTGGAAACTTGGAATGCTGAGAAGAATGCTGAGTGTGCTGAACTGAGTGCTGAGACAGGGGACAGACTGGAAACTTGGAATGCTGAGATTGCTGAACCAAATGACTGGAAGATGGACTATGGACTGACTGTGAAGACATCGATGGAAAAACATATAGTCCATTATGAAGCTTCCCTTCCAAAAGAATCTGAAGTGTGACCTGATCCTTAACAAAACACATATAAGGATGAAACTCAAAGAAAACACCATTATCCTGAGCAAACTTAGCAACACTAAGGAGATTCTTGGTTAGCTTAGGAACCTGAAGAACATTCTTAAGCTTTAACACTTTGGAAGAATGAGAAGAAAGTATAGAAGACTGACCAATGTTTTCAATGTGAAGAGCTGAACCGTCTCCAACAAACAGCTGATCATTGCCATGATATGGAACAGATGACTCTAGGTTCTGTTGATAGGGAGTGCAATGATCTGTGGCTCCTGAATCAGGATACCATCTTCCATCAGAAGGTGTAGAATGAGAACTAGGTTGCATCTGAGATTGTGACTGTGCTCTCCAACCAGGATGAGAATACTGAGCAGAAAACACATGTCGAGGAGTGAAATTGCCAGGTTGAGAAGGTATGCTTGAAAGAAGGCTGAGTATTGGAGTTCCATGGATTAGAAACATTAGTGTCAAAACGATTATAACATTTGTAAGCAAGGTGTCCGATCTTGCCACAGATTTGACACTGTGGTCGATTAGACTGAGTACTAGATCCAGGTCCAGAGGATCTAAACCCTCTACCAGGTTTTGAACCTCTTGGATGAAATGGAGCTCTGGACTGGGATCTCCACCCCTGTGAATTGGATACAAAAGATCTAGGTGAAGGTTTATAGGACGTATGAGCCACATTGACTGAGCTTGATACCTCAAGATCTTTAGTATACCTTTCAATTCTAGATTCCTGAGCAAGCAGAAGAGACTCGATCTCTGCAACACTGTAACCATCTGACCTAGAACTCACTGATACTATAAATGTGTCATAGGACTGTGGTAATCCATCAAAGATAGCATTGATGTGATCCTTTGGAGTCAAGTGATGCCCAACTGATGCCAATTGATCGATGATTGACTTGATTTTCAATAGATATTCATTGATGGACATATCTCGTTTCTTGAAGTTTTGAAGTTGAGATCTAAACTGAGAAATCTTGGCTACAGTTTGAGAATTGAAGAAGGTTTCAAGAATACTCCAAATATGTGCAGAGGTTTCACAGCCAACTAACCTTGTAAGCAGAGATTCAGTCATGGAAGATAGAAGCCATGAGAACAGAAGTTGATCTTGCTGTTCCCAGTGAAGAAATTTAGGATTCACACTGTTGTTTGTTTGTTCTTCCACAGAGAGAAATCTTAATGGAGGTGTTGTCTGCTCAATAAACTTCTGAAGTTTATGACCTCTAATCGTTGCTAGCACTTGTTGTTTCCACAGCAAGTAATTGCTTTCATTCAATTTCACAGACAAAACATGAGTGAAAGTTACTGGTTTTGACTCTGTCATAGTAGAATTTGGAAGTGATGCAACATTAGACGAGGTTGAATCTGCCATTGATGTTTAACTCTGAAATCTGGAAAAGAAGAAGAAGAGATCTGGAATGGCTCTGATACCATGTTAACTTCTAACAGAAGTTTGTAAGAAATGAAATTCTAATCTGTATTATTGTATAAATCTGTGTACATCTTACAGTCCTTATATAGGCAAAGACAAAGGACTAAATAGAATACAGAGGCTAACTGATATTGCTAGCTTACTAACAAAATGTTGAGTTGCTTACTAGCTTACTAACAGAATGCTGAGATTGCTAGCTAGACTGATGATGACTATTCTTATGCTTAACATTCGTATATGCAAGGGAATGATTAGAGGTGACACAAATTTCAGTTTGCTGTATTTAGGATTGTCTGCGAGATCTTTTCCGGACCAGACATCCAATATTAATCATTGGTTGCAATCACCCAATTGTTTCAGTTTTCACATAACGATAGGTAAAGTTCATAATTAAAGACAAACGCCCCCTTTTTTCCCCAGTGCCAACCAACTGAAAGTATGTAAGATTGAGGAACAATTCTTATGATTTAGAGAGGAAGACTAAATCTCTCCTACAACATTTTCAAATGATCATCAAAATCTCCAACTATGCAAACTAACAATTACCGAGAATCAGTGAAGGTGAATTACCTCTCCGGAATGTCAAAGGAAGGTGGGATATAGAGTCCTGGCTCAATTGTTATTACCTGCAATGGAAACTTCTTGTATATAACTCTTGCTTGAAAATTTATTGAAATTCCAAATAGCATTAGCTCTCTAAATTACTTGCATCAGATCCGACTCAGACAGCAGGAGTTCTCATTTCACCAGTTTTGTAAGATCTTAATTAGAAACCCCATCAAAGCCTCTATTATGCCAAAATGGCTAAACTTATGGGTGAGCCTATAGCTAATCGTGTAAAAGTTATAGTAACCAATAATTCAACAAAGTGAAAAGACACCGACTCCATGAAGGTATCAAGTCCATAACTTACCACGCCTGGCTTCAAGGGACGATCAATGCTAAGCACAGAAGAATCATGAACATCCATCCCTAGATAATGACCTGGTTTGTCAAATAACAAAAGGGAACTCCAAAATCAAATCACAGAGAAATGTTACCACAATGATCCGTTATTTTCGTGAAAGATCTTTAGGAAACTTTACAGTTATCATCAAGGAAGATCTATTGTTGTATGTTCAAGGGGTGGTAGAACAAACCTATAGAAGTTGGATTCAGCTGATTGTAAGTGTTAGTAACATTCCGAGCCTCTTTCAAGATGCCAATCTCCTTGAGTCCTTTGTACAACATATGAACCTGCAAAAGTATGTGGCTCAAATATATATATGATTCAGGACGCTACAAAAGTAGAAAACTTATATAGATTTACAATCAATGACAAAGTAAAACTTACCAATTTTGAATCAAGGTTTAACAAAAAAAATTCGGAGTGTCCATGCCTTTTCAATCATAATAAATTTTTCTCCCCGTCCAAATTCAAAGCATCTTCAAGTTTTAAAGAAATGAAACAATCTTTCGGCCTGAAAAAATGAAGGATATGGGTAAGATGCAGGAGGTGATAAAAAATAAAATGATATGAGTAAAAAATGGATATGAGTAAGATGAAGGATATGGGTAAGATGCAGGATATGAGTAAAAAAATGACTGAAAGGCAGTAATAATATCAAAGAGGACATGGGTAAGATGCAGGAGATGATCCAAAAAAAATTTCTAAATCATTTCATACCTGCAAGTGGCTTTTAACATGGGCAATGCTAAGTCATATCACATTCATTAGTTGAAAGACTAATTTAGGAGTTGCTTCTGCAACAATCAAAGGAAAAAAAAAATGATAAAGAGTTAGTAATCCTTGATAATTGTTGAAATGCTCCATGAGCTTCTCCTCTGTTGTCTCCCATGAAATCCCTTCGATGAAAAGCGTCTGCAAGTTTTATAAATATCAAACAATCTTTCGCCCTGCATAAAAACGAAGGCACTTCAACTAGTCAAAAAAAGTAAAATATTGACTGGAAGGCGGTAAGAATATCAAAGAGAATATAGGTAAGATGCAGGGACGACTTATACCGTATCAAAGAAACTGTAGCTAAAAGAATTACTAAGCCTTCTCTTTCAAAAAAACTGTTACAAAGAACATTTCCCCTCGATGAGCCTCATTTGCTTAAGTCACGCAGTGAAGTAACAACCACCATTATATAAGGTAAAGAGAACATTTGACAAATGTATGCAATTTTAACATTCGACAAATGTTAGCCTTGTTTATGAATTACTAAACCTTATCGCTCACCTAAAGAAAAAGACGCACGCAGGAGATGTCGGGGTTGGAGTGGGCGGAGGCGATAGAGAGTAGAGAATAAGGGACAGATAGTACCACCACGACACCACCGTCATCCTCCTTATATCAAAGAATATCTGAGATCTCTGAGATCTCTTGCAGCTAGGGAAAGGCGGGGAAGGGAGGGGAGAAGGAGGCGGCCGGGATGGGTGTCGAGTGAGAGTTTTATCCCGGGTTTGGGTTTCTTCTCTGCTGCTGGGGTCTTCTCTGCCACGGCGGACTTCTCCTCTGTAAAATTTAAATTTATATAGAGAGAGAGAGGTAATTGAAGGGGATTGGTCGAGTTGGTTTCACGTGGATCGGTGACGTGGTTTGGTTTAGTACGTTGGATTGAGCTAAAGTTTTTGAGTGTTATTGACAGTTGCAATGAGGTTATATTTTTGTGTAATTTTTTTAAAAAATTCTATTAGGGACGATTTTTTGCCGTAGCTAATAAAATATTCTTTGTAAAACTTAGCGACAGCTTTTTTGCCGTCGCTAAAGGTTTTATATATATATATATATATATATATATTTTTAAAAACCATTAGCTATGGTATTCTACCCTAGATAATGAATTTTATTGGTAAAGCTTAGTTGCCGTCGCTAAATGTTTTTTTATATATATTTTATTTTTTTAAAAACCATTAGCTACGGTATTCTACTGTAGCTAATGAATTTTATTTGTAAATCTTAGCGACGGCTAAGATACCGTCGCTAATACAAGAATTAACGACAGTTTGTTGCCGTCGCAAAATAATTAGCGACGGTTTTTTATAATTATGGGCTGAAACAGTATCGGAAGCATTAGCGACGGTTTTTTGCCGTCGCATATCGTTTAATTAGCGACGGTATTAAAAAACCGTCACTAGTTTCTGTAGCTATTAATGCTTTTTTTTGTAGTGGCACTACTACTACAACAACATTTTGTACAAGAAACTACTCGAAAAACACACGAAAAAATGAAAATTCCATAACTAGTTAAATCCATAATAACTAACATTCAATATTTATACTGGAAGTTTAGTTTAGTTTTGACTCATTATCACTTAAAGTTTGAATAGGGTACGCGTTAACAATCTGAGTTTTAATATGTTCAAGTTTCTATCATAAAAGTGGGCATGCGTCCTTGCAAACAGATTAATATACTTGTCGAAATGAAAACATATACACATATCAAAGATGTTTGCTGATGATTGATTAAGACTGACTATAATGTGATATATTTTTGGTTGTTCGTTCTGTCTTTGATTGCTTTGAACCAACTCAACTGCCTTAGATTGAAGAATTTGATTTTCTGTACTTTTAAGTTGATTGTTTAAACAAGATAAATAATATAATTATGAGCAGAGTTTTAGCTCAATTGTTGTTTAGATCTTGCTTTTAATGGTCAAGTGGTCAGGTTGATATTTATTAGTAACCAGATTAGCTGAATGAGGGATGATAGTATATCATGTGTGCTATAGTTTGAAAGTTTTCCCTACTTAACTATGTCGGTGGGTATTGTACGTAGAATGATACGTATCGTAAGCTTTCATTATCAACTGGTGGGTAATGTAGACTGATACGTATATCATAAACATTCATTATCAAATACAATCCAACAACATTTCACAAAAGAAACAGATCTAAAACACCCCAAAAATGAAATTTACACAGAAGAAATAGAAAATTATGGAGGGTGGTGGGAATATGGCTTAAATAGTTAGATCGACAATAACCTATCATCCATCATTATTATAACAATTATTCGTTCAGGTTGCAAACATCTTAATACAAGTATCATCTATGTTTGATACCATCGAAGGTATTGAAATAAAACCCTTATTTGTTATAGGAACTTATCATCTCCAAAACAGATCTAGATACTGTTTCTGCCTTAATAGGAGTTCAAAATTCTCCTCCTTCAACATATACTTAAATCTAAATAAACACTACACCAAATTGACACTTTTGTAACAAATCTCAAAACACTATCACTTTTGAGATGTTACAATTCACCAAACAATTTCAAGTTAAAACTAAATTTAGTCAAAAAAATGAAAAACAGTAACAAAAAAAAAATGATACAATAAATTGGATCACCATGAATAGTATCACTTTTATAACCATACTCTTCATGGTGATACAATTATTGTATCATTTTGTTTGTGAAAATGTGTAAAATTGTTAGGTGGATTGTTACACTTCAAAAGTGATACTGTTTTTGTGGTTGTTACAAAAATGTCAATTTGGTGTAGTGAAAAGCTAGGAATCTAAAGTTTAAATAGATACCTGCCATTTGCTTAGCCAAACTTTCTTGATTGGCCAACAGACTTTCAAACTTCACAATAGAAGGTTGAGTTGGACAACCACGAATGGCAGTAACAATCCCGGTATATTCAGGTTTTAGACCCTGGATTATTATTTTTTTCATCATATCTTCAGTAACTTTGGAGGCAGGGTCTAACTCTAAAATTTCACGACATAAAATTTTAATTTTTAGAAAATAGTCTCTAATAGACATACCTCCTTGCTTGGAGTTCATCAACTCATTCTCCAAGAACTGTAGGCGCGCATCATTCGTTCTTGAAAACAGGGATGCAAATGTATCCCAAGCTCCTTTGGGTGTGTCTGCATCTTCTATATACTGAAGCATTTCATCCTCGATCGTCGTCTTGAGCACATAAAGAGCATTCCCTGCTTTGATCTCCCACTTCTTGAATTCGGCAACATTCTCCTTTGGCGGTGGTGTAGTCTCACTACCATCAACAACCTGCCACAAGTCCTGCCCTTGCAAGTAGGACTTTATCCTTGTCTGCCAACACTTGTAATTATGGTGGTTGAGCTTTGTAAGCCCACCAGTTGTGCTAACGAGATCTTCCATCGTGACAAGGTACAACCTCCTTTGTGCTACTGAGTAAGCTTGGTCTTACACCAATCTGCTTCACAGTCTTACATAGTACCCTATGTATGAATAGGGTGACCTGGCTCTGATACCAAATTGTTGAGTATTCCAGCTCTCAAGATCAATTACAAACACTAATCTTACATTACAATGACAATATTACAACAATACAATACATAAACATATAAATCTCTTACACACACAAATAGCTCATCACTGAGCTTCTCCTCACGATGATCCAAGGCTCACAAGCCTGGATGCCTCAACCTCAACAATTATTCCCTTATTTATAGTCTCACAATGGAGGTGGAGGAAGACTCTAGACAGCCTTAATATTTGACTCTCTAAATTTCTCCAACATTCTCCACTCTTCTTCTAGAGAATTCTTTCTTCATCTTCTCTTCTTCTCAATTTTCTCAATTTCTCTTGAGAATTCTTGAAACACCGATCAAATTGGTGTTGCTAATCTCAACATCTTATTGCGATAGATATTGTAGTGTACAATACAAAGAACCTACGGGAATTCTTAAGTGCACTGGGATTGTGCCCGATTTTGGGCCGTTGACAGTCCTCGAGATAGGAACAAATGTCTATCTCGAGGCATATCAACGGTGCCTGATAGCATCAGGCACCAAAACCGGGCACAATCCCAATGCACTGTAGTATTACTCAAGAACCTAATTAAGGCCTATCTCCAATCACAAACGGATACAATCGCTCACACACACACACGCACACATCAAGCATAAAACAAAATCTCATTTTCGCCAACTGTTTTCATTAAATTTCCCATTGGAAGCATTAGAGAGGTTTTGGTTTGGTTCTGTCAATACTCTATTGTTGGCCAGGCCAAGCTCCTTATCTTTCTCTTCCTCTTCTCATCCAATAGCTACTAATTTCTCTCCTTCATTTCTCTTCCAACGAAAACATAAATCTCCTTAGCAACCACTCTCACCCTCTCCTCCATTGCACAATATCCAACCATCTTTCTTCTTCTTTATCCTACTTGAACTTGTCTCACTACTATGATAATGACCAAAATATTCTTGTTGAATATATATATATATATATATATATATTAATTTGCACATTTAAATTTAAACTTTCATTGTTAATTTTCCTACAATTTCATGACCATTGTATAATCTAACTATGCATGATGTTCCGAGAAAAGTGTAATTCTTATTAAGAGTCTTAATCAGGGCAACAAGGTGTACATCAATGTCACATACATCCAACCTGAAATCCCTAGACTCGAATGCAGACAATCTCGATTATATTGCTGTGAATTTACAAGGTGTTAGTGATTAATGTGAACCACGTTTATGTGAAATTTAGAGGTATGGTATAAAATTCCAGCTACAAATTCCTCTACAAAATTTTCTTTGAAGATAAGGTCCATGTGTGCCAAGATATTTGTTATGTAGAATGCATATGGATATGAGCGATTCTATGTGTCGAGGGAAAGGGCGAGGAAACCAGCGAGGTAAACGTGATTGATTGCTATATTTTATTGTGAATCACGAGATGAAGAATTGCATGGGACCCAAATGAAAATATTGAGTCAATATCTAAAACTAATGGTCTTTTTTTTTTTTTTTTTTTTTTTTTTTTTTAAATTAACTCTAGTGGGGAGGGGCAACTATGGAGTGCCAGACCGTTATTACTTATCAAAAATTGACTTACAAACGCTACGGGAGTACATTACGACGTTACCCGTATTAATAAGCAAAACAGAAATAAAAAACATGTTCTAAAAACATATGCCCGAAGCAAGACAGAAATTAATACATCAAAAAGAATTTTGACCAAAATAAAGAACCAAAATCAGCGTGCGTGCAATTACGCCATAGCACGCTAAAACTGCTGCGCAAATGCGTCCATTTATCCTCTCGCGCGACCACCATCTCGACATTGCCAATAAGTAGTGTTCTAAAAAGAACCGCCTAGGCGCTAGTAGGTAGAGAGACGCCTAGACTAGTTGTTGGGCGGAGGAAAAAATCGGTCAGGGCGCCTAGGAGGGTTCTGGGCGGGCTTGGGCGTTTTTTTCTTTTCTTTTCTTTCTCTGGTTGCAAATAACCAAAACCAATCGACTAAATACCCATCGAAATTTTTAGGTTTTGCAAAACAGATAGAAAAGAAAAGGGGAAGAAGGAGAAGAAGAAGAAGAAGAAGAAGAAGAAGAAGAAGAAGAAGAAGGGGAAGACGAAGAAGAGTTTCCCGGCAGGTATCGCTCTGCTTCTCCACTGCAAGCGAAGCATTTCGCTCCACTTTTGAAGTTTGGCTTGAAGACTTGTACTATACCTAAAGAAGAAGGGGAAGTGGAAGAGGAAGAGGAAGAAGAGAGAAGCTACAACGAAGTGTAATTGATAAAATATTAATGTATTATGCTAAATTTTTGTAAATTATGAAAATTATAATACAAAATCTAAAACCGCCTAAGCGCCCGCCTAGGCCCCTAGGCGCTAGGCACCTGCTGGTCGCCCGCCCACCGCCTAGCGATTTTTAGAACACCTGCCAATAACTACTTCCGGCAATGTTTTCTGCTTCAAGGACCCTCAAAATGATTGAAACTTCAAGCGATGCCATAGCTGCGTGAGCTTGTAAGAGCACCACAAACATATCAATCACTGGGATCATAAATTTTGCATTTAAATCATATCTCTGTGTTTGTTGGTTTTAAGCATTCATATTTGGTTATATCCTGGGCTAGAGAAGTTTGGCTAAAGTATACATTAATGAGTCTTTTTATACCATCATATATTATGATACAAGTGTATATGTGATATGTCTCCTTAAATTAAATAGAACGATAGTTATGGTTAGATACATGTTTTGGGTGTTTTGGTTCTGATGATCTGTATTAGCACAGCACAACACTGATTCGTTAGTAATCTAAACTATATGTTTACATGGTTAAACAACCACTTTAGCCTATTCTATTATACGAACGTGAGATACACATGCTTGTTATTTGCTAAACAACCCCTTTAGGCTAAAGGGTATTTTCATGCCTTCGATACTCAAATTCAGTTGAGCATTTAGATGTGTGATCGTTAGAGTTAAGTTGGAGATAAAAGTTAAAAAACTTCTTTCTTCAACTCCTTTTTTGTGATCCGTTAGATCTTTATGTTTGGGTAAATCTCATTCGTCTTTTATCTTCAACGTTAAACACCATTTTGATTTTGATTTGTTATATAGAAATGACAAATTGTAACAAATGTAAAACAAACGCTTTATTATTGTTGGTAGAACCTACAAACACAGAGAAACACAAACCATGATCACTCCTACGTTTCCATGGCTTTCTCCACCATCTTTTATTCCTCAACTTGCTTGGTTTCCTTCACTTCCATGGTTTCCTTCACTCCATTTGTTTCAGCAGCTGGCTTTGTTTCTGCAACTTCAATGGATTCCTTCACTTCCATGGTTTCCTTCACTCCATTTGTTTCAGCAGCTGGCTTTGTTTCTGCAACTTCAATGGATTCCTTCACTTCCTTAGGTTCCTCTATTGGCTTGGTGGTTTCCTTGACAAGATCATCTTCGGTATCGAATGCATAAGCTGGAAAGGTCTTATACAGCCCAGAGGGGACCTTGAAAGTGATCCTCCTATTGTCATCAATAGAAATTTCACTCAAAGTGACCCAAATCAAGAGCTCCGTCTTAACAGTAACACCACTGAGTTTCTTGATCTTTTGTTTCTCAGCATAAGCGAAAACTTCAGTACCATAAGACACCGACTTCCCGATGGCCTCGAACTTGTGCTCTATCTTCTTCTTCTGTTTGAGCCATACAAAACCAGTTTTAGCATGATACCCACACTCAGTGATGTTCGTCAATGGAAGAAGACCAGTTGGTAGCCCCACTTCCTTGAGCAACACTTTGGTCTTCTCCCTCCCAATCTCATCTCCACAGTATATCTCTGCCTGGGCTCTCATCTCTTCCGTGATTTGCGAAGCCATTTTTTTTCTTACCTTCTGAAATGGTGGGGGTTCTTAGAAACTAGTGAGTGGGGTTAATATAGTGGAAAAATCTACAACTTTGTACTCATACTGGCACTACACCAAATTAACACTTTTGTAACAACTCTCAAAATAATATCACTTTTGAGATGTTACAATCCACCAAACAATTTAAAGTCAAAACTAAATTTAGTCAAAAAAATGAAAAACAATAACACAAAAAAATGATACAATAAGTTGGATCACCATGAATAGTATCACTTTTATAACCATACTCTTCATGGTGATACAATTATTGTATCATTTTATTTTGTATAAATGTATAAAATTGTTATGTGGATTGTTACACTTCAAAATTGATACTGTTTTAGGGGTTGTTACAAAAATGCCAATTTAGTATAGTGTGGGGACTAAAATACGAATGTCAGGACCAAAAACCCTGCTAGCCCCTTTTAAAGGAATAACAAAAAAAAGTAGTTACGTAAAAGTTGAGAGATAAACAGTGAAAGAAGTAAATCTACCCCAACAGCCAACCCTACTTCAGAGATGAACATAAATGCCTGAACATGAGGGGTCTCATACTCCATCATCAACATGTGATGGATATTGGATGGTAGTGGTATTTGATGGTTTAAGGTACTCTGTGTTTAAACGAGGATGGTTGGAGAGGTGAGCTAAAATTTAAGACTATAAGGACCTTCCAGTGGTGTAAAAATGAAGAGAACAAGTGATAAATTGTTAGACACAAAGGAAATGGTTTGTGTATATCGTGTTGTCTTTCTCATTTACAATTACCTGTTTATATACAAACTAATTCAGAGAATATTGTGAGAATATTCACAATATAATCTGCTAATTTCCTTAAAACTATTATACAATATTAATTCTATAAGCAACTTTCCTAATACAAATATTCCCAATCAATCAGGATATTCGTAATATATTCTCAATACCCCCCCTCAAGTTGGTGCATGGAGATCCCGTATGCCCAACTTGCGAAGTAGATACTCATATTGTCGTTTGCCCAATGCTTTTGTGAAAATGTCAGCGAGTTGCTCATTGGATGGGACAAATGTGGGATTGATATGTCCAGCAACAATTTCATCACGAACAAAGTGACAATCGACCTCAATATGTTTCGTCCGTTCATGAAAAACAGGATTTTGAGATATATGGAGAGCCGCCTGACTATCACAATGAAGAGACATAGGACGTGTGTGAGGCATCCCGAGGCTAGCTAAAATAGCTTTAAGCCATTTCAACTCACATGTAGTCATAGCCATAGACCTATATTCCGCCTCTGCGGAGGAGCGGGATACTGTATGTTGCTTCTTTGTCTTCCAAGATACCGGCGAGTTCCCAAGGAACACCAACCAACCAGTAAGGGACCGCCGAGTCAAAGGGCATCCGGCCCAATCAGCATCACACCACCCATGTAACTGCAAGTCACACTTACTACTCAAATGTATACCTTGACCTGGATTACCTTTTAAGTACCGAACCACCCGCAAAGCAGCTTCCCATTGGTCCGCCCGAGGATGTTGCATAAATTGAGATAAAACATGAACACTATAAGATAATTCGGGTCGAGTGAAACACAAATAAATTAGCCGTCCCACCAAGCGACGGTAAGTCTCCGGGTCAGCGAGCTCTGGACTCTTGGACAAGGCGAGTCGATGATTCTGTTCTAATGGCACCGCTGTGGGCCTTGCCCCTAGCAATCCGGCCTCAGAGATGATATCTAGCGCGTATTTGCGTTGACAAAGCACAAACCCATCTGGTCCGCGTGCCACTTCAACCCCCAAGAAATACTTTAAAGGACCCAGATCTTTCATATGGAAACAAACACTGAGGTAACTCTTGAATTTCTGTATATCCCCCGGATTACGCCCAGAGATGATAAGGTCGTCGACATAGACAAGAACACTGAGCTGAACCGCACCTCTTTGTAGAGTAAACAAAGAATAATCTGAATAAGATTGCCGAAAACCATAATTCTTCAAAGCAGTTGACAGTTTAGCAAACCAGCATCGGGGTGCCTGCTTCAGCCCATATAATGATTTCCTAAGCTTGCACACCTTTCCAGAAGTCCCCACCTGAAAACCGGGTGATAATTTCATGTATACCTCCTCCGTAAGATCACCATGTAGAAATGCATTATGAACATCCATCTGATGGACTTCCCAATTCTTGGCAGCCGCAACGGCAAGAAAGACCCGTACTGTAACCATCTTAGCTACTGGAGCAAAAGTCTCTGTATAATCAACTCCTTCAATTTGATGATTCCCAAGAATAACCAGCCGAGCCTTCAATCGCTCAATGGTACCATCAGAGTTATACTTGATTTTGTATACCCACTTGCATCCGAGAGCTTTCTTTCTTGGTGGCAATTCTGTGACAACCCAAGTTTCATTAATCTCAAGAGCCTCAATTTCTCGTCGCATGGCATCCCTCCAGCGGCTGTCTGTCACGGCCTCAGAATAACACACAGGTTCCCGATTTGATGTCAAGGCTGCAAGAAAATGTCTATGTCGCATAGAAAAATTATCACAATTCACATAATGTGCTATAGGATAGGGTGTACCTGAGGAATGCCGTGGTACGGGTGAAGCGGGTACGGATGGACTCATTTTCCGAATGGTATGAGTAACATAATCACGGAGTCGTACCGAGGCTTGCCTTCTGCGTTGACCCTTGCCTAACACATCTGCCTGACTTGCGTCCGGGTGGTCCTCCTGGTTCGCACAAACCGGCTGCCCAGCAGCCTCATCCGGCTGTATAATCACCTCGGGACCAGCATTTGCCCCATCCTCGGCACACGCCGGCTGCCCAACAGCCCTATTTGGCTGAACAAACTCCTCAGCACATGTCGACTGCCCAGCATCCCCATCTGGTTGTACAAACTCCTCAGCACCCCCCCTCAAAACAACCGTAGATGTCTCCTCAAAGTCCTCATGAACTGCCTCAATATTAGGCAGACCATCTTGGTCTAAATGATCTGCAAAGGGAAAAACTCCTTCCGAGAATACAACATGACGAGAAACAAAGAAATCTCGTTTCTCCAAGTCATACAAACGCCATCCCTTTTTTCCATAAGGGTACCCAACAAAGACGCACCTTCGACTTCTACTGGCAAACTTATCCCCCGTCTGTACATGCGCATAACACAAGGACCCCAAAATGCGCAAGTGATCATAAGTGGGTGTACTGCCATATAAAACACTATAGGGTGTTTTCCCATTCAAGACCAATGAGGGAGTCCTATTTATCAAGTATCCAGCCGTCAACACACATTCTCCCCAAAACTCAATAGGAAGAGAGCCCTGAAAACGCAGCGCCCGAGCTACATTCAAAATATGTTGGTGTTTCCGTTCAACCCGCCCATTTTGTTGAGGTGTTCCCACACAGGATGTTTGAAAAACAATCCCGTGATCAAGAAAATACTGTCGCAGACAAGTGAATTCAGTGCCGTTATCACTCCGCAAGATTTTGACCTCTGTATCAAATTGTCTCTTAACCATTGAAAAAAACATTTGAAGAGTATGAGAGACCTCTTTCTTATCAACAAGTAAGTAAATCCATACAGCACGGGAAAAATCATCAACAATGGTCAAAAAATAAGAAGCACCACAAGAAGAAGTTGTTCGATAAGGTCCCCATAGATCAGGTGTGAATAAGTTCAAAAATGGCTGTAGCTTTATGTTCACTAACAGGAAACTTATTTCTACTTTGCTTTGCCCTCTGACAGACATCACAATTTTTATTCAAGCGATTTTTCGTTTCACTAAAACTTACTGCGGGAACTAACTTTGTTACTTGTAGAGATGGATGACCCAGTCGCTGGTGCCATAGATCAAGAGACACCACATTATTGGCCTGTATGGCGTGAACCTGTGGCAGCCCCCGGAAGAAATAGAGTCCATCCCGTCGTTCACCCGCACCAATCAGCATCCTCGAAGTGCGGTCCTGTATAACACATAGATCATTAGTGAATTGGACAAAACAGTTATAGTGATCAGTTAATTGCGACACAGAAAGTAAATTGCAAGTTAGCCCTGGCACATAAAGAACATTTTTCAAAGAGAAATTTCTTTCAAGAGTGATCGTCCCCTCTTTAGTGGCGATAGCGCTACTCCCATCTGGCAATCCCACGGGACATTGAGCAATCTCCTTTAAGTCACGGAGATCCCCGATCGTGCCAGTCATGTGATTCGAGGCTCCTGTGTCAATAATCCAAGGCTTACCAGTCATCTTATCGGTCGTTGCGGATTTTGACCCGCCCAGCATTTGGAGAAGTGTCTGCCACTGATCGGTATTCAGCCCAGGCAGTGGAGATGTATCTGTCTCGGTTACTCCTGCCCCAGCAGAACCTGTTTGAGCAACGTTGGCACGATGCGTACCCTTGGTTCCTCGACCACGGCCTCGAAGACTTGACTGCCCTCTACCGCGACCAGTACCATCACTTTTCCCATCGCTTCGGGGTCGGTCACCCCACCATTCCGGATATCCGTGCAAGGCAAAACAATTGTTAGATTCATGCCCCGTCCTTTTACAGTGGGAACACACCGTACTAGATTTATCCTTTTCTTCAAGACGGGTTCGTGTGGCAAGTGCAATAATTTCCCCGCGTTCTTCCTTGCCGCGAGCGATTTTCTTTACTCGCTCCTCTTGAATGAGAATTGAGTATACCTTGTTCATGTTTGGCAACGGATCTTGAGCCAATATATTGGATCTCACTGTTCCGTACAAATTGTCATCCAAACCCATAAGAAACAAATGTACTTTTTCTTCCTCCCGTTTTTTCTCCAGAATCGAAGCGAGATTGCATGTACACTTCCCGCACTTGCACGTCGGTAATTGTTCGAAATTACCTAGTTCATCCCACAGTTGCTTGAGTCGCCCATAGTAATCCATTATGGTCAGCCCCTTCTGTTTGCAATCTGCAAGATCTGATTTTAGTTGTTGAATCCGTGGTCCGTTAGTAATGGAGAATCGATCCTTGATATCATTCCAGAGATCCTGCGCTATTTCCACATGAGAGATAGTGGAGCGTAGCGTAGGTTCGATGGTATTTCGGATCCAGGACACCAAAAGCGAGTTGATAGTCCACCAGTCTTCGAGGTCTCGTGACTGCTCGCCAGGTTGTGTGATAGTTCCGTCAATGAACCCGAATTTCTTCCGAGCCCTTAAGGCCGTTCGAAACGAACGAGCCCATTCATCATAATTGTCCCCTTTCAATTGAACCTGAGTGATTGAAAGTCCGGGATTATCAAGGGAAGTGATGTCATAAGGTGAAATCGTCTTCCGAGTTTCACCAGTAGAAACTTCACCGCCAGCCATGATCAGTATTCAAAATGCCGCAGAAAGAAGTAAATTTGCGGCTTTGACTGCTCCTCACGTAGAGAAACAGAGTTTTTTTTTTTTTTTTTTTTTCTCGTTTATTTTCTTTTCTTTTCTTTTCTTTGCTTTTCTGTTCTTTCTTTTACTTATGCATTACAGAGAAACAGAAACAAAAAAAAAACAAAAACAGAGAAACATAAACAGGGACAGAGAAATGATCTCTTCTCGCTGGTTTCTGCTGCTTCTTCGACAGAGGAATGATCTCTTCTCGCTGGTCTCTTCCTCTTGGTGCGATGGCGACGGTTCCTGGAGGTTGGATCAGGATCGATCAGATTGGGATCGATTGGATCAGGATCGATTGGAATCGATTTGATCAGGATCGATTGGAATCGATTGAATCAGGATCGATCAGCTTGGATCAGGATCGATTGGGATCGATCAGGTTCCTGGAGCTTCGATCAGGTTCGATCAGATCTGAATCAGATGGCAATGGTTCCTGGAGCTTGGATTTGGGAGATCGTGAAGCAGAGACAGAGGATCGATAAGGATCGATCAGTTCAGTTCAGAGGATCGATTAGGATCGATCAGTTTAGGTCAGCAAGGTTCACTGTTCAGGTTCGATTACGATCGATTAGGATCGATCAGGTTCCTGAGGTTCTTCTTCTTCTTTCAAAGAAACCCTTTTCATTCAAAGAGGTTTCGATCAGGTACCTGTTCTCCCTATGATACGCTCTGATACCATGATAAATTGTTAGACACAAAGGAAATGGTTTGTGTATATCGTGTTGTCTTTCTCATTTACAATTACCTGTTTATATACAAACTAATTCAGAGAATATTGTGAGAATATTCACAATATAATCTGCTAATTTCCTTAAAACTATTATACAATATTAATTCTATAAGCAACTTTCCTAATACAAATATTCCCAATCAATCAGGATATTCGTAATATATTCTCAATAACAAGGACATTCACCTAACACCAATACAGGTATTAACACGACTATAAGGCGAAGCAGTACCGATGTCTTTATGATCATGTTAATGGCTATAGTTTGAGAAATATCGTCGTTTTTGCCGACATCTTGTGATATTCTACATAGATATTCATCCTCGATGCATGTATTTTTCATTCTAAGGGGAAATTTTCTAGTTTTCTTAGTTGTTCACTTCACACTTTCGCCAAACTTTTCTGGCATAATGTATTTTTAGTCCTAGTTTCATTCATTCTTTTACTAAAGGCGTACCTTCCCTGCCCTGTTGCTATCCCTACTTTGGTATGAGGTTTTCATTTACACTTTGTAAGATTGAGCTTGTTAGTCTGGTCTAGTCTAAATTTGCATTGGCTGTTTTTTCCAAGGGCAAATACATCTAGAACTATAGAAGGAGTGGCAAAGCCCTCTTTCGCACAAATCTTGGGAAAAATTTTGGTGGCTAACGTTGTGGAGACTCTGATTGAAGGCACTAGATTTCGTAAAGAGGGAGCTCCCGCAATTGGCATTACGGCAACAGATGAGTTCCGTGGGGAGGCGTTTATGGAAAAACATGTGATCGTTTTAAAATTCTCTAGTTACCGCCCAACATTGGAAGACATCCGAGATTCGATTCACAGAACTTGGGGAATTCTGGGAGATTTTTCGCTCGGCTTACTCAATCAACGGCATGTTTTAGTTCGTCTTCAATCGGAGGAGGAAGCAAAGAAAGTTTTGTCGCGGGATTCCTTTTTGATTCGTGGCGTTCGTTTCAAAGCATTTCGTTGGCATGATGGCTTTAGTCTAAAGAAGGATCCGATATCGGTGCCACTGTGGGTAGAGTTGCCTAACTTACCTTTACATCTTTTTCATCCCCCTATTTTAAAAGCAATTGTCAATTCTTTTGGTGTTTTTTTGAGAATGGATGACCATACTAGATGTTTATCACGCCCAAGCTTTGCCCGCGTGTGTGTTGAGATGATTTTGGTGGACAAATTACCAAACAGAGTATGGATTGATAGGGCCAATAATAGAGGTTTCTGGCAGAAGATTGAGTACCCAGGTTTCAAATATTGTGACTTTTGTTCCTTGCTCGGGCATCAGGAAAGTGTTTGTCGCAAGAAGCTAGGCATTAAGGGCGGTGGCCGGGTTTCGGAACTAGGTAATGTTGAGAAGGTAGCCAAATCAAAGACCAAAAGTAACAATACCAGGCAACAATATGTTCCAGTGATTAGAAAAGGAAATTCTTCGAACTTGGAAGTGGGTGTGAGTGGAACAAAAAATAGCAAAGGCGAGGAGATTTTGGAGGGAGTCGGGGATAGAAAGCAGGTGGCCATTGATCCGGTAAAGGTGGGTTTGTCCAACACATTTGAGGCATTGATGGAGAATATTGAGGAAGATGAAGGTCCTCCAGCGAAATTACAAATAGCGGGTCACAAATTAGAGCATGCTAAAACCGGGGTCCAGCATGAGTCTACGGAGGAATGCCTACTAGAGGCGGGGTATACAACTTCAGAAATTGATAATGTTCTTGGACAACAAAAAAAGTTACCCCCACATGAAGATGAGATAAATCCAAAAACAACGAATAATCCTTCTATTCAAAGTGCAGCGTCGCAAACTGTGACGAATGATTTCACATGTGAAACTCAGATTGGGCAGACTGTTTCAGGGTTGCAGCAACCAGTGCTCTACCCTTCAAGAGGGGCCGTGATTTCTCCTCAGCCAGCGATCTGCCTCAAGCCAGAGGCCATGGTCTCGCCCAAGCCAGCGCCATGCACCAAGGCTGTGGACGTGGCCTGCACCATTGTCGCGCCATGCACCACACCAGAGAACAGAGTCTCGCCTCAGCCAACGCCCCACACCAAGGCAGTGGAAGTGGCCTCGCCCCAGCCTACGCCCTGTACCAAGACAGGGGTCGAGGCTTCGCCTCAGCCAGCGCCCTGCAACCCATTTATCGGTGCTACTAGCACAGAGCTAGGGGATGCTATACAGGGTCAGCAAGTGCAGGAATTCTCGGATGATGATTTGCAGTCTCTGCTCAGGTTAAAGAGACATTTTGACAAATATGCTATCAAAACTTCCCCGGATTATAACAGAGTCGGAGACAATTTGAATCAGGCTATATCTTTGTTCAGAGAAAATAGGTTACTTCGAACGCCGATATTTGACCTCAGTACACTCGAAAGTTCTAGTGAGGATAGTGATGATGTCAACTCAGAACCTGAGCTTGATCCACAGGTAGCGAACAGTGATTTGGCTTTAGGGGCTATGTCAAACGGAAAGATGAATAAGAGGCGCCACACCAAAGATATCAGCATTTGTCCCCGAAAATCCAATAGAACTAGGACAGAAACCAAAAGGTACAAAGACTGATTTTATCTAGGCTTGTATTGGTGCATCCTATATTTTGTGAGGCTTTGTTTCAGCTTTTTAGTTAACCCTATTGGGTCAGTCATGTAGCCTTCGGGCGTGGATTTTTATATGAATAAAATGGATGTTCTTAAAATAAAAAAAAAAAAAAAAAAAAAAATCTAGAACCACTGCGATTGATGTCATGAACCTTGAATGGGCTGGGCCTCCAAATAGTATATACTCGGACATTGTCCCCACAATAGGTAATTATATTACTATAGTACACAGTTTTTTTTTTTTTTTTTTTTTTTAAGGTGAGAAGGGTTTTTATTGAATACCGGAACCATTAATGACATGGTTTGAATCTGGACTTGTGATATCATCCATCACAAATCTATTAGCTCAACCAGACTTGAGAGTTTGGTTAGCTACATTCATAACATATTTAGCAACATGAGTGTGTTCACAACTGAGAGAGTGGGGCTCTGACTAACAAAAAATGACTATTTTGGGCTACGAGTAATGTTACTGTTGCGTTCTAGGATGATGTAGCGTGATCTTGAAGTTATAAAAACTTCCGCTAATCATGTCACACCATCCTGGCTAGCTGCAGAAAATTTCCTTACATGATATGGGGGTGGAGTGTTTGTATATTTTCTTTGTAACGAGGTCAACATTATTCTTCCCACGACGCTAAAATGACAATCAAGAAGATTCGCAGTTGATCGCTACTCGTACTAAGTTTGTTAATCGAAAGGCGACAATATATTTGGGAAGGCAATTTTGTCGCAACGCAAAAATTAGATCTTTGTTGCTACGGAAAAATTAGATCTTTGTCGCAACGCAAAATTCTACTAATGGAAAGTTCATTCGTAAGAGTATTTAGTAAAAGTTGTCGATGTTTCAACCTACGACTAAAATCACCTAGGATTTCATTTTTATTTCTTTTATGTGCTTTATTATTAGCTTGTTATGGTAAAAAGAATTAGCTTAAATTATATGGGAAAAAGAATTCATGACAGATTATATATAGCCCGAGGGAAACAATTTCCTAAGTGTACTAATGCCATCCGCGAGAAATATCTCATTTTTTTTTCAAAAGTAATTCAGACGTCTAACTTGAATAAGAGGGGAAAAAATAATCATAACTAGGTGCTAACATTAGTGCTCTCGACAACGACGGGATCTAGGTCAGTCCCCTTACCATTCTTTTTTTAAAAAAAAAGGTTGGAAAACCAGCAAAAAGAACTGTAACTGATGAGCAAGATGACTCCAGAAACTAGGTAAACTCTAGACTCAAAACTCATTCAAAAGTTTCAGTTACAATTTGCTAAAGTGGGTGAGTTGGTTTTACAAGAGAACAAAAAATGATGAATGCATTGCATTGCATGCAGAGTAAACGTGGAGTTGTATTTGCAGAAGACGCCATGAAACACCGACAAGCTTCTTCACTTTATAATCAATCCTAAACACATCTTGAATTCATCGCCAACCCACACTCTGCACTCTTGAGTTCATCATCTGATATATGATCTGACCTGATCTGATCAGGTCAGATCTCTCCTCTACATATATACTTCTTCTTGTTCTTCACTGAAGGTATATCAATCTGATTCGATCTTACTTACATGTTTGTTTACCTTCTGATAACCTTTTATGCATGATCTACATTTCATGATCTTCTGTGTTTCCATCAACATTATTCTTTGACATGGAATGGTTCTCTATGTTAGTAACAAAATAGAGAACAAGCACTTGATTTTGATTCTTCGTGTAAAGGTTTGTGTATCTTTAAAATCTTGCTTCTTTTTTTGGAAAGAATGAAACTTTTAAACTAAGGTTTATGTTGCATGTTTCTTTTCTTTATAATTAAAAATCGTTTTACCTAGACGAGAATTGAGATGACTCCCACCTGAACCACACGCCACTGCATGAACATTCCACTGTGTAATTCTCATCTTTTGTGTTAAGATTTTATGTCATTCTCCCTGCCACGTTAGTCTAGGGAGCCGGGCCTGGTGCGCTAGATCTGCGTCAGGTCTAGCTCTCTACCATTCCTAATTCTCGAGATGCTCACCTTGAAAATTGGGAATGGTAGACAACTAGGCCTGGCGCATATCTGGCGCACCAAGCTTGGCTCTCTAAAATTGGGGTTTAAATTATTGAGTAATGCTACGGTGCCCGGCCCAAGACACAACACCAGGCATAAGGCGGGTGCACTTAGAAAAAGCCCTAAATTATTACATGCTTAATCCACTTTCGTTACGGTTTTTAATGGATCAGATCCACTAACTTAGGATCTGAGCCCAATTGTAAATTTGGATCTGATTATTGTATGAGATTTTCAAAATGGGTAATAGGCCCAATCCAGTGTCTCACTATTGGGCTAGATCTAGATCCAAATCTAGCTAGAGATCAGATTTCTCTCCTTTCATAATGCCCAAAAGTGTCAGATCTGACTTCTGATGTGTAGATGAGGCAGGTCCAATCACTTCATGTTGGGCTTTTAATGGGCCAGATCTGGGTATGACTAAATTCAGATTGTCCTTGCCTTAGTCATATAAAGTATAAACCTTCCGGTGACACTCACGCTTTCAATCCTTGCCTAGGTGACTAAGGTCCTGACCCGAATGTAAAGATCGCTAGACCCGGATTCAGAACCCACACGAGTTGTTTCGGTTCAGAGCCCAAATTAATCCCATTTTTTATTATTGTTTTTCTGTGTGGATTCTTTTTATAACTTTTAATGATAAAATGACAAACTTTTTATATACATAAATATGCATCTAATACACCATATAACATTACCGGTTCAGGTTTGTAATGGATCAGAACACTGAAAATCCATAACCTTTCCAACAAACTATTAGATCAGACCTTTATCGGCCTAAATTCATGATCGAGACCATCAGACTGAAATCAGCAGGGTCGAACGTCTGAGCCGATCCATTGACAGCCTTAATATGTGATCTGCAAAATTGCATGTCTATAAGTGTATATATTATTTGCTAGTATTTACTTTGGCTGTTTTGGTGCAGCTCCAAACTTATCAGTATGGCTATCGTCATGGTTCAACCAACTCACCCAGCAACTGAAGATGCAAACGAAGGGTCTCAGGCTGCTGGTGCCAATACTGAAGTCAATCACAGCATCACTCAACTCATACCTAAGCTTGCACGCGGCATTGCCTGGGACTGTTATGTTTATGTCTGCGAGATGTTAGCATACTATTTCCTCCTTTATAAGGAATGCATCTACTTCGGTACTAATTCCCTGGCTATGTTTGGAGTGACATCCTTCTTTGCTATCGTTTGGTTCACTGCACTCCCAGCAATGGCCATCGTTGGGTTTACAAAGGTTCTGTTGCTTATGGTATGTTTCTCATTTTGCTCCACTGCCCATCAGTTCATCATTTCTTTGTCGATAATTTCCTTCAAACAGTGTCATGCATACTCAATACAATTGAATTTCTTGATCTGTCAGACACTCTCCTATGCAATGGCAGTGTTTGGTGAATTCAAGCTTGCATTTTCACTGATCGTCTTCATTTCTACTATGTTTGTGTGGATGCATGGGAGTTTCTACGAAACACTAGTAGTCGTCTCTCCAGTGGTAACGGCAATGGAGTTGGACCAGGTTGATTTTGCACTCACCTTGGCAATGTTAAACTCTGGATATTATGTGACGAAGACTCTTGGATGGCTTGGTTTACTTGTGGGGCTTAACTTAGCCTTCATCTCATCTGAGTATTTCATTCGATGCCAATGGTTGTGTTTTAGAGATTATATACCTGAGGAACTAACTTTTCAAACTGAAGATCAACATGGTTCAACCCTTGAAGCTACTGAGAGGAGATCAAAACAGCATTAGCTCCAACGGTTGATGAAGAGCGAAGACTTCAATTTGATCGATTGTTAAACTGTACCGACCACTATGCAGCATTTGGTTTACCACTTTACGCTAGTATAGATGTCACATTACTCAAGATGGAGTACGCAAGAAAGGTAATCTCATGTTCAAGGAGCTCCGTTATGTAGTTCTTAAATTTCTAAAACAGAGAAATTCACGGAGAAATAGAATGAGATAATGATTTACATTGTTTCATCGTCCCAGGCACTTCTAGTCCATCCTGATCAAAACCTGGATAACGAAAGGGCTGCAGAAGCTTATGAGAAACTCGTGAATGCATTTGACGTACGTTTTACATTCCATTTTCCATATTAAATAATCTATGGGATTGTTTTTGATATATTTTATACTAGATGTTCATACAATAGTAATCTACAGGTCTTAATTGACCCGTTTAAGCGAAAGGAATATACGATGCCCTGAGGGTGCAGCACGTAGTGAACTTTGTGCGCAGATCTCGTGACAATTCTCAGGTTTGTTTCTGCTTTCTACACAGCTCTAACCATATCTGACAATGAAAAAAAACTTAGAAATGTGGAAAACTGAACTAAACTTCTTTCTGCAGTTTGGAAGAAAAGGTTTTGAAACCATGTTAGCACGTTTCATCGATGAATGCAAAGAAGCAAATGGAGACGTCAGATTGGTAAGCCGCGGGAAGTGTCATGGGTTGCATCCCTTTATTCATAGCAGGAAACCTGTATCTAAAGCAAGATGGTGCCAGGTCTCCTTCATCCAATACTTCCATTGTGGTTAGAATAACTTGTATGCTTTACACAAAATCAACATAATTTTTTGCTAACGTTTTCTATTGAGCTGTCACATTTTGCAGGAATGCAAGATTCATCATCCAGCTAAAGATGGAGATGCATGGATTGAACAGTCAACCAGACCCGTTTTGTTTGGACTATTCCACATGGTATTGATCAATACTTCGAAATGTTTGCAACATTTGTAACTCTTAGGAAGTCATTTTCGCTTATCACATTCTGCACTTCCACTCTGCAGACAAGTTCGGCTACTGCTTATATTTGCACAAAAGGCAAGGTATACAATGCCACCGCATGGTATACTTGTCAGGTAAAACAACTTGATCTTTTTATCTAGAATAGCTTCTCTACGTAGTGATTTCAAAGAGATATAACTCAACTTGGTTGACATACAGGATTTAAGTTTCCCAGCGAACACTCATAGCCCAAACTTCTACACTACCGTGGTTATGTCTGAACGCTATACTACCGCGAGGGCTCGCTTTGGACCGAGAAATAGGAGAATTGGAGCCGACGATGTGACCTTTGTGCATGTGCACTTCCATCCACCAGATGAAACGACAGTAGGAACACTTGAAGAGGATGACAATGAAACAGACTCGGGAATGCCAGAAGATGCTGATGGCAACACTGCAGAGGAAAGGTCTGGCGGAGAGGCAAGTTGCTCCACTGGCAATAGCAGCAGTGGCAGAGGCACAAGGGGAAAAATAGCATGACACAACTCTTAGTAAGTCAGAACTCAAGCTCCCTTAAACAATCCAACGCCTAGTATATCTATATCTACTACTATCACTACCTTCCCTTTCAGTCAGAACTTGATGAGCTCCCTTCAACACTCCAATGCTAGTATGTACGCTTATCGCTGCCTTTCCTTTACGTCAGAAATAAATGCGTTTATCGCCTATATAACTAGTATAAACTTCTGTACCTGTTAAACAGTATGAACTCTGTATGTAAGTTTATGATGTGAACTATGGTAAGTTAATGATGTAAACTATGGTGTTAATGTGCTTTATATCAGGTAGGCTGCATGTTATCAAGTCATATACGACCTTAGGCAAAATGCACTAGAGTAAGCTTTGGATACCCACTGCCTGGTTGATTGAAACTAACTGTATGATTTGCAAAACATCAACTGTTCTGAAAGTGCGAGTTTTTCACTGAATCAAACGAGTTACCTCAAGACTTCTAGAGGACATTAGGCACAAACATTGTTAGACTGATCAGGTTAGTTACCTCAATCTTCTTGGTGAATCTCCTTGTCCTTGAGTAGATCGATCAGAGTTATGACCATGATCGATTCCCACAGAAGCCCCACCTTAAGGTCAGGTTCCATCATACATTTCCATGTTTCTGTGACTACAAACTGAGAGAAAGAACCGTGTTATGTTGGTTGCCTGACAGCCACTTCTCTACTCAGTAATCTACCCGATCTCTTGTATTCACCTCAAACAATATGTGCATTTGGAACTTCTGTTTTAGGGTCACCATTGGGCTCTTCACAACACAGGTAGGAGAAAGATGGTTTTTTTTTTCCTGATCCACTTTATTTTCCCATCTATTTACCACCCAAATTTTTTCCTACCTTCGACCCTAAGAAAATGATTTCCCACCTTGATGGATGATTAAAAAGAAGAGGGAAAATGAAAATAGAGTAGGCTAACCTAACCCTTCCACCACTACCATTACCAACACAACCAACCACCAGCATTCCACCATAACCACTCAGATTGCTAAGCCACCAAATCACCCTACTACAATGTTAACACAACCACAAACAACAAAGCCGGCACCAAACTGCCACAATCCACAACCATCTCCACAGTCAGTCAGTCCATCAACACCAGTCACCGCCACCGACACCACCAATTCCACTTACAAGTTACAACACAACTACCACTTGCCACACCATATATAAAACAGGCCTTGATTGTTTTATTACTGTTTTTTCTTGAGAAATTTCAACAAAATTTTCATCGGGATATTATTTGACTATACTTGATTATCTGTTTTGATTGTGTTGCCAACCAAAAGCATGGGCCTAAAAAGTTAGCTTATGAGCAGTTTTTTTCTGTGCCATCAAATACTTTTGCCATGGAAATGATTTCCGCGTGGACATTTTCCTAGAAAACTACTTTCTTAATGCTTTTATGTGCAATAATCATCCATAAGGCTCAATTACATGTGACTTTCAAAAGGAAACAATAGATTGCATAACATGCAGTTGGAACCGAGACTAGTAAATACTTGCAAAATCGAAACTAGCACCACAAATCTAAAATTCAACAAAAAACTAACAAAACATGGCAAAAACCCCAGAACCGAACTAACTCAAGTGACAACAGATGAATTGGTTTTAAAAATTGCTCTATAAATGAATGATAGTTATTCTCTGTACAGATAAACCAGTGGTGTATTTTCATTGATGAGGGTGACTCTATCACAAGTATAAATACTCAAGGATGAATACAAAATTTTGATCACCTAAAAAATTGCTGCAAACTCAAGCTTGGGTACCTTTTCATAGACGCTCCCCTGCCATTAGCATTCTTTTTTAATCTGTGGTCAATTACAAGGGGGTCTCATTGGGATATAACACTCATATGAGTCTGGGTTTCCATTACCCCATCATGTGGGTAATTATTTAGCAGTGTCTTCAAGTGTTGCACCTCTTTCGGCATTGAGCCTGTAAGAACCTGTTTACAATGTGAAACCAATAAGCTTCTCAGTCAATGTAGCAAATCTAAAAAAATATGCACTTGGTCAAGTCTGTACCTCATATCCATCTTCTGTAATAAGGACTTCGTCTTCGATCCTTATTCCAATTCCTTTGTAACTGCATAGACAATAACTGATTACTTTACAGACTAGAATTGTAGGTGATATTCGTATATGCAAGGGAATGATTAGAGGTGACACAAATTTCAGTTTGCTGTATTTAGGATTGTCTGCAAGATCTTTTCCCAACCAGACATCCAATATTCATTGGTTGCAATCACCCAATTGTTTCAGTTTTCACATAACGATAGGTAAAATTCATAATTAAAGACAAACGCCCCCTTTTTTCCCCAGTGCCAACCAACTGAAAGTCTGTAAGATTGAGGAACTATTCTTATGATTTAGAGAGGAAGACTAAATCTCTCCTACAACATTTTCAAATGATCATCAAAATCTCCAACTATGCAAACTAACAATTACCGAGAATCAGTGAAGGTGAATTACCTCTCCGGAATGTCAAAGGAAGGTGGGATATAGAGTCCTGGCTCAATTGTTATTACCTGCAATGGAAACTTCTTGTATATAACTCTTGCTTGAAAATTTATTGAAATTCCAAATAGCATTAGCTCTCTAAATTACTTGCATCAGATCCGACTCAGACAGCAAGAGTTCTCATTTCATCAGTTTTGTAAGATCTTAATTAGAAACCCCATCAATGCCTCTATTATGCCAAAATGGCTAGACTTATGGGTGAGCCTATAGCTAATCGTGTAAAAGTTACAGTAACCAATAATTCAACAAAGTGAAAAGACACCGACTCCATGAAGGTATCAAGTCCATAACTTACCACGCCTGGCTTCAAGGGACGATCAACGCTAAGCACAGAAGAATCATGAACATCCATCCCTAGATAATGACCTGGTTTGTCAAATAACAAAAGGGAACTCCAAAATCAAATCACAGAGAAATGTTAGCACAATGATCCGTTATTTTCGTGAAAGATCTTTAGGAAACTTTACAGTTATCATCAAGGAAGATCTATTGTTGTATGTTCAAGGGGTGGTAGAACAAACCTATAGAAGTTGGATTCAGCTGATTGTAAGTGTTTGTAACATTCCGAGCCTCTTTCAAGATGCCAATCTCCTTGAGTCCTTTGCACAACATCTGAACCTGCAAAAGTATGTGGCTCAAATATAATCAGAATATTCTAACAGTTAGTGCTATAGTATGCTCAAATTAGCTAAAAGAAAAAGAAAATAAAAAAAAGCTTGCGTGGGAAAACAATCTCTGAGGGTACATTTGTCTTGATTGAATCCTAATTCATATATCATGGAATGTAATTCGTCTCAAAGGCTTTTTCACGAGTGTGATCATGGAATTTTTGATAAGCTATTGGAATCACATTCTCACGTTTCTCGTAAAATAATGGAATTGGATTCTTTGGGGTGGGGCAAGGAGTATGATTCCCACATGAATGAGAATTAGAATGTCATCTTCAATCACACTTTTCTCTTCCTTTCATATTTCCTCAAACCCACTCTCCTTCCATTCTCCCACATTCCATGGAATTGGATTCCATGCAACCAAACATGCCCACAGAGCAGTATAATCTTGTAATATGGAAAAAAGGGCATTTTCTACAGCAGATACATACTCATTCAAACTGCATTTGAGGCACAAAACTAATTTGTTTTCACAATAAGCTTGTTTGCAAACCATATTGAATGCCAACAATATTTCTCATAAAAGCGATAAACCCTACCGAATGGTAATGTATTTCTCGAATGCTTGTGCCAGGTTTGCAAAGCTTCACACATTCCTTGTTTGTTTCCAGAATAAGATCATAAAGCTCTTCCTGAAATTCAGAGATCAGATTCAATATCTAGATCAGCACACGTCAAAACTCAATTTAAGTTGGAACTACATATCCAAGCTAAAAAATATAATGAAAACAAGGTTTGAAACAGGATAACGATAATGAAAACTATTCATAAAAGTTACAGGAAATGCCCATATGAAAGTCATTCAAATTCATAGCAACAGGCATATTTGAGTTTGTAGCGACATTCCATTGCAATGGGAATAGTTTGATCGAAGAATTTAAAATAGTGTGCAAAACTACTTGAGCAGGAGAAAATTTGCCGCTTGGTGACCAAGTACGCGTCAGATCACTAAGATATCCATGCAGCTCACATCCAATATCCATCAAAACAAAGTCTCCATCTTTAATCTACAAGATAAAGAGAAGTGATTAGGTAACAAACACATTTATTCAAAGATAGTTAAACATCCATACATAGAGTGTCTCACTTTCTGATCATTTCGAGAATAGTGAATAACACTGGCATTTGCCCCACCACCAACCACTGGGTTGAACCTATACAAAGTGACAAATAAAATTAAGTACTAATAACATTATTGCATAATGTCTTTTACAAGTTGATTAAGAAATTAGTAAACCCCCTCATAAAGTTAGAACTAGAGTGACATATCATTTTTCAATTCTTTACAAAATAAGCATAGTTACAAGATACGTGACAGTTATGGTATCATATGCTATGGTTATATTAAAATTTAGGTTCCTAATAACATAGTACTTTTACTTCAGGAGTCCCTATAGCTGGTTAGTTTCAATTCTATATACTATCAATCCTCCTAGAGGATCTTGAAAGTCCTCAATTGCATGAGAATATAGTAATTTAGATTAACTGATCCAAGGATGAGCAGTTCAAAATTGTAACAATGTACACACTTCTCTCTAAGTGTTGGATATTTGGACCATGCAGTGACTTAGTTATTCAAAGTTCACACATAAGAAAATCAACCAATACTAGATTTTATAGAAATGTCTCCTTAACGGTGGGGTTTCTAGTTGATGTATCCTGCACGTGTTGGAAATCCATACATGCCACAGAGAAATTGGTATATGCACGTGTGTATGTATCAGATATTCTAAAGGCTTCTCAACCACTGACTTTTTATCTCTAACTGTTAAACAATCACTAATACCAAATTTTTTGTCTTGTTAGTTGACAGTTGCAATTAGGGGTGGGCATCCCATCCCGCAATCCCGAACCCGTCCCGTCCGATTTTTTTGGGTCCTTTTGGGATTGATCAAGCTTGTTTCGATCCCGTCTCGTCCCGTCCCGATCTAGAGTGGGATGGGATCGGGATGGAGATTTTCAATCCCGCCTATCCCGTCCCGTCCCAAATTCATTTATTTAATATTTATTATTATTAATTTTAATCAAAATACTCTTCTAAATTAAAGTTTAGGATGTGTTGAAATTAAATCAATGTTAGATGAAATTCCATATGAAATCTAAATGTATTGAATCATTAATTCTAAATGAAGTTTAATATTTATTTGTCTTCCAAAAAAATTAATATTTATTTATTTATTTAATATCTATTATTATTTATGATGTAAGTTATATGTGTATAAATTTGACATTATTGGTTTGTGTGAGTAATGTGATATAAAGCTCTTTTTGTCATTTTTTATTGGTGGACTATTTAGTACGTGCTCATCCCGTCCCATCATGTCCCGTCCTGATCTCGTTTGAGATGGAACGAGGTCGGGATGAGGTCTATCCCATCCCATCCCGATCCCGAATGAACGGGATGAGATAGGGATGGGTCCATCTCGTCCCATCCCAACCTGTGCCCACCCCTACTTGCAATAAATCAAAATGCATCTTTGGTAAAAATAATGACGATCGAAGTAGAAAGAACACTCCCAATTCAAGCATTTACAAGAATTCTCAAAATTGTAATCACATAGTGAAAATTAATTAAAAAAAAATTTATCCAAATTACATTTAACATAAGAAATACAGTTTATAAACCTGTAAAAAAGGTTAATAAACTGTATTTCTTGCCAAAGGGGGAGTGGTCGAGTGGTTAAGGAGTTGTGGACTTGTTCCATAGGTCCTTGCTTCGAGACCCACTGGAGGCATCTTTATTTCGGGGTGATATTTCGACCAGTAGGTCGCATCTCGGGAGTAGGTTACGGACCCTATGCTGAAAAAACCGGCTTGCCTTTCAAAAAAAAAAAAAAAAAAAAAAAAAAAAAGGTTAGACATGCTTACGCCATTCTTTGAGCACCTCTCATTTTGCATTCGAATTCAACTTTAGCTGATAGCATACCCTCCTCGCGGTATGTCTTTGAAAATAACATCGTTTGCAAAAGAGCCTATCCAGGAGACAAAACAAAAAGTTAACGCTTTTGGTGAGATATAACAAATACCTATTAATGCAGAGATCAAACTATTGAAAAATGCACCAACTAGGGGTAGGATATTCCACAAATGACTGAATGAGTTGCCAAGGTTTACAAGCAGGAAGCATCAAAGAATGAATAATAATACTCTGTTTAGAAAGTATCTGTTTGGGTTTATTAGACGAATTAGTCAAAAGAAAAATCACATATTTGTTGGAAAATGCAAAATTTGAAAGAAAGTTTCCATGTGCATTTTATATAGGATGTGCTAGATTATCTTGTCTGCAGTTTTACAAATTGAAACTCGCGATCTCTTTTTTTCTTTTCTTTTTCCTGCAAAAATGCAACTTCATTTAGATTTATGAGAGTTCATTTTTGTTGAAAATAAAAGGGGAGATTGATTCCATTCAAATAAAAGAAAGAGCAGGGGTAGGGGGAGAGTGGCAGGGGCTGAAGATATCATCACTTTTCCCTTTATAGACTACCTGATTATACCACAAATTCTCATGTACACAGAAGGTGAATCCAATCGAGTCAATTGAGAATTTTGGATGTTCAAGATGAAATGCAGAAAGCTTTACTGAAAATGGAAGTACCTGGCAAGCAATTGATGCAGATTGCTTCATCAGCTTTATTTCTGACGGTGATTTCACCCAACGTAAGTCATGGGTATAAACAGAAAGGTCCTTTACTATTCCACTGGAAGATGCCTTCTGAAAGGCTTCCAGATTCATGTAAGATGGCAAAGCTGTCTTCACATTATGGAACAACTTGGTTGATCCTTTAATCATATCTGGGAGGATCTGCATCATCAAAATTATGGATATTATGACTACACATAACTGTCAATACACTACTAAATCTGGCAACATTACTTATGATTGCAAGAGTCCATAAGTAAGTTCCAATTCATACTCTTTTTAATTAATTTAAAAGAACAAAAATAAGGATTGCGCACTTTCTGGTGCTAGTAAATCACACGGGAGAGGAAGAAGGAATGCTAGAATAGACATACGTAGGAGATGAATATCAACGACTGCCACCAAACTATAGACTTTGAGGTCATATAAACCACCCAAGGATCTGGCTTTGCCTTCTAAATGACGGAATGCATAGTTCTACAACTCGATATAGTGCCCCACCAGTTACTATCCAATCAACATGAATGTATGCCCACAAGATAGAAGATGAGGTTTCTATATATACTCATACCCAGTATCTTAGATAATTTTGTTGATGCAGATTAGGTTTCCAATTCTACTCTCTCCTGACACCTAGGCAATAGCGGGTTGCCTTATGTTGTCTTCTACAATATAATATCACAAGGAAACTTCACTCCAACCAGATACAAAACTCATCTACTTCCACTTTTCGACAAATCATAAAATTGGCTGTGAGTTTTTTCCCCCTTCCCTAACAGAAACACCTTTGTGAATCATCAAACCTGTAGTCCTATATCTAAGGTAAGGAAATAACCTAAGCATAAAGTAACTGGCTCACCTTATGAATTCTACTCATTGAATATGCATTATCAGCCTTGAATGCGTCTAAAGCTGCATCAACTCCAGCAATTTGACCTTGCCAAACAACATCCTGAAAAACACAGACCACCGTGGCTTCAGTGAAAACTCTCAGTGTTAGTTATTGTATTATAGCTTCTTATTCATAGCCAATTTATGGTTCAAACGTAGATGTGTTTTGACTGGTATTAGTTATAATACATGAAGTAAAACTTAAAACTTAAAATGGAGGGTAATATAAATACAAGGCCGAAGAAAGGCATCTTCGTGATTAAAAATAACTTCAACTGCGTCTTCAAAAGGTTGATGCTTCAGGTAAAGGAACTATGAAAAATCCAATGTGTAATATTGGAATTCTAGTGGGCAAAACAAAAATTGGATTTTACTCTAGAAACTTTAGGCTTACATGAGGGTCGGATTCTGGCATAAACATGCATAAACCACACTCATGACCTAGAACCGCAATGCCGCCTGGTTGCTGGCAGCCAGTTATATAGAGGTAATCAGCATCTTGTCTAAATGTGTAAGGTACAACATCTGTCATCATTTTTACAGGGGCGGAAGCAATGATGGCTAGACTCTTCTCTGGAAGCAGCTCCAACAGCTTTTTTCTTCTCGATATGTACTCATCTCTGCTAATTCCAGGTGTGAGTTCCCCTTCCTTTAATAACTATAAAGAAATGTTAAAAAGCGTCTCTGAGATTAAGAGAAACGTATAAATCCCACAGGTTGAAAAAACTAGTTATAACTCGAATACCAACTAACTGTAACGTAGCATTACCTGAGGATGAGATGCTGCAGTTGGTTGCCCCACGTCAACAAACTCATTGGTAGAATATGAACAACGACCAAAAATCTAAAACAACTAAAAGATTAATTAAAAAGAAAAATACAGATGAACTATTATTCACTTAAGTTCTGTGACACATTAATGAAACTTTCAGTGGAGAGTTTCATCTATTAAAAACTACATTAGAAGTAGAATATGCCGATGGAGTTGCTCAACTATGATAAACAATACCAACAGCCAGAGTATGAGAAGGTCAATTCACAGTAAGCCATCTTGATTGAAATCAAACAGCCCTATTATAAACAAATAACATATTTATATCCCATGCGGACATTCATATTTGACGGCACCACCGAAATTCAGAAATGAATAATTCCAACATATGAATTATGTTTAAAAGACCCAATTCAGTGCCCCAAGTAGACAATAGCAAAAAATCATTTCCCCCATTTTAAAGATCACAATAAAAAAGTAGAGATACAATACAAAGATGAATTTTTTTTTCTTCACAATCCCCAAAACCCCCCAGCTTCACCAAAATCTCAGAACAAAGTGTCCAATCCACAATTCGAACAAATACTGCTAAAAGCTTACATCTTTTTCACTTCTACGACAACCCCAGTTCTTCATTCAAGTTCAGTGCAGCATTAACCAACTCAAAAGTAAGTTTAGACTTTAGAGAGAGACCCCCAAAAATTCTCACAAATGCAGTTCTACTAATACCCATGACAAAAACAGATAAAGCAAGTAACTTTACAAGTCAAATGGACAATAAGAGTTCTAACAAAGAAAAGAGATAAAAAAAATAAAAAATAAATTGTTTACCTGATTGGAAGATAACTTCTTCTGTGCTAGTGTTCTTCTAAGACCTTGAATTACTGCTCTCTTCATCTCTGTTAAAAGAAATTGTCCATAAAGTTCTCTTATTTGCGCTTGTAAACTGAAATTTTTGCTTTTTGATGGTCAATTTCTTCCGAATTGAATTGATTCGAATTTGGTGTTGAATCAACTCTTCATGTTGCTTGAACTCTAGGGTTTTAGCATTCTGGGTTTTGGAAGGGCAGCTCTGTATAGTATGCACGTGAATTGCTCTTGCATTTATTGACAGCCACAACTTTAACTTCGTTCACCACACAAAAGAAACCTCCCAACTATGATTTTTCATCTCTGTCTCACTTAAGACCATGATATGAACATTGATTGCTCAAGACTCAAATGAACCATTTTTTTTAAATGAAAAAACACGTTTGGGATTTGAATGGTGTTCTTTCCTTAAAATTTAAGTTTCATGGGATTTTTTTTGGTAAGAACTACTATTGTTGTATTAAGACTAAATATAAATATCTTTTGTCCAGAAGTCAGGTCATGGGCTCCAGTATTAAGTTCACGCGGAATATACTTACATACCCAATTAGGAAGAATACATAATTAAAAGTGATCTAATGCTATAAATAAGAGGCATCCACATCCATCGTAAATCAGCCTGCTGGTCAATCGGAATGCAAAAGAGAGTGTAAGACTCCAGAATCCCTAAGAATGACCCCGTAGACCACTGACATGCTTGGACGAGCAAAAGAGCGGCTTCCGCAGCAAAACATTCGACCATCGTATTATCGAATACTCGGTTTGGAATCGTGTCCACTAGTCTGGCGTGTATCATCCAAAAAGCATCCACCGCTAAGACTCCAAAAACTTCCTATTGAGAGGAAGCAAAGAAACATGCATCATAAGTAACTAATAGCATCTCGGGGGATAATGAGGTGGGGATGGAAGAAGGGTTTCCATGTAAAGATTTTAGCCTATGAGATCTAGCGGCTAGAAGTTGTTGTTGAGTGATTTGAATTTGACTATAAACCCTATTAGCTATAGGAACCCTGTGGTGAGTAAGATCAAGGGATTGTGTAAGTCGATGTGGATGTTTCTCTATAACATCAGTTTCTAGGTTATGGTGCAAGGATGAAGGTTTTGCTAACTCCGTGAGGGAGTTGATTGTGGATTGAAACCATTGTCCAAAGAGACCACACCTGGTTAACTAAATTGATGAAATTTTGAATACATATTACTTTTTTGTGAAAAATGGTGTTGCTTCGAAATTGCCAAATGGTCTGGATCACCGCCGTGAATTGGGAAAGAAGTTTGTCACGAGAATTCGGTTGTGCGGCTACAGTTTCCCAAAGAAAATTAAAACACCCAATTAAATTTTGATTGGTTGCATTGTCGATGTTCCAGTTGATGGGAATAGGGGAGAGTAGACACAATCTCTTGACAATCATACATTGGAAAAAGAGGTGGAAAACATCATCCTTTTGCTCCTTACAGAAAACACAACAATCCTCTATCGGCATGTGAATGAGAGTGAGATTGGTCATAGTGGGCAGGATATTCTGGGTGACTTTCCAAAGAAGGAAGATGGCATTGGCTGGAGCTTTAATACGCCAAAGTTCCCGAAGGACTTTAGGATTTAAATGAGTATTGGTGAGAGTGGATGAGGAAGTCTGTAGTTCATCAAGCACAAAAGCTTTAGTGGCACTCCTGATAGAAAACAACCCTCTCTTATCAAACCTCCATATAAGAGAGTCCTGTGCGGTGGAGGTTCGAAGAACAATATCAGAGATATCCTTTGCCACAGGAGCTGGGAATAAATAGGAGATAAGATCAATATTCCAAGTTGGATGGTGTTGGTTTTCATTAAAAAGCCATAGATCTTTCACACTATGGAGTGGGGGGGTTGGATATAAGTCGCCGCATTTTGCCAGGATAAATCTCGATTTAACTCAACAATCATGCCAGAGGTCTATCTCATCACCTGATCTAACTTGCCAAATAAGATGTTTTTTTTTTCATTTTGGAAAGGGTTGTGAAGTTGCTTCTCCAAGCAAAAGAGGCAAGGTGCAGGGGTTTTCCAAGTTTGAAGATACTTTTATGTTGAAAGTATAATGTTTTGAGTTGTGCATTACAAGGGTTTGTGGGATTAACCATAAAATTCCACATATGTTTTGCTTTTAAGGCCAGATTTTTATTCTAGCTGAAGGGATGTTAAGACCTCTAAGGTACCTAGGAATGGTGATATTTGGCCAGGTAAATAGATGGAGTACGCATTTCTATCATCCGTGCCATTCCACCAAAAGTTACAGGCCAGCTTATCGATTTGTTGTGTAGTGGAACATGGAGTAGGAAAGTCTGCATTGAATAGATAAGGATGGAGTGAATGACAACTTTTATCATCACCGTCCTACCTGCTCGAGATAACACCTTAGCCTTCCAAGAGGCAAGTTTGGAATTCATTTTCTCAACAATAAACTAGAAATTCGACGATTTCTTCTTTGAAAGAAGCAAAAGTGGCCCAGATATTTGTCCATTGGATTGTACATATTGGAACCGAAAATTCAGTTTATCATCTTGGCATGTATGGGATGGACGTTAGAGCTGTAGTAAACAAAAGACTTATCAAAATTGATCGCTTGTCCCGAAACAACACAGTAACTTGATAACAATTCTTTAATGGAGTGAGCTCCAGCAAGGGACGCCCGACAAAAAACCATGAGATCATTAGCATATAGTAGGTGACTGATGGGAGGGGCGTGTCTCCTAAGCTGAATACCTTTCAAAGCTTGGTTGGTTTCTACTTTTGAAAGCATTCTGAAGAGGGGTTTGGCAACCAGAATAAACAGGTAAGGGGATAGGGGATCACCTTGCCTGAGTTCTCTAGTTGGTCTTAAGGACTCCAGAGGGGTCCCATTAAGGAGGACCCGGAGAGAAATAGTTGAGACACATTGTTTTATTAGCCGATTTTATTAGCCAAATCCAATTATCTGCAAATCTCGGTCGCTTGAGAATTTGAAGAAGAATTAAAACTTCATTTGACGTGGTCATAAGCTTTGGTCATGTCAATTTCAATTGTCATCCACCCTTTTTTTTCTGCTATATTTCATTTGAAAAAAGGCTTCATGGGCAAGGTTGACATTGTCAGAGATGGATCGACCTTTAAGAAAAGCCCTTTGGTTTGGGGAGATGATATTGTCCAACAGGGGTATCAGCCTATTAGCTAGGATTTTGGAGATGACTTTGTAAATTACATTACACAAACCAATCGTCCTTAACTTATCCGGGGTGATAGGGTTTGACACTTTGGGGATAAGCGCGAGGAAGTTTCATTGAGCTTAGGATTTAAAGATTTAGTGGTGAAGAAATGTTGTACCACCTGAATCACTTCATCTTTAACAATATCTCGTAAGTGTTTAAAGAAAAACACATGGAAGCCATCGGGCCCCGGGACTTTGTGGTTGCCTAAGTTAAAGATTGTGTTTCGATTTCTTCCTCATCCTGGATTTTAAGGAGATCCGCATTCTCCTCATCAGACACAGCGGGGTAAAAAGATATTCAATATCATGATCGGTTGGAGGATTGGAGGTTTGGTAAATGTTTTGAAAGTAATCATTGAGAATCGAACCAATCTCTAAATGAGCAGAGTGTCATGTATTAGTCGTGTCCCTGAGACGGAGAATGCGATTGCGCTTTCTCCATAGGAGAGTTGAGAGATGGAAAAATATGGTATTTATTCCCATCCTTGAGCCAAGATTGTCCTAATTATTCCTCCAAAACAGTTTTTCTCTAAGATAAAGTTCAACCAGCCTATCTTCTAGGATTGAAGTGGCGAAAACATTAATATCAGAAGGAGGGGAATTCTGTAGATTGTCCAGATCTTTGAGGGTGTCTTTAATGTTCTCCTCAATGTTACGGAAAACCTCTTTGTTCCAGCGAGAGAGTTTATAACTGAGCCTTTTGGTATTAAGGGTAAAATTATGAGCAGGATGGGAGTGTGAAGACGAGCTCCAAGAGGACTGGACCAGGTTACGACAACCTGGGTCCCTAGTCCACATGTGGAAGAAGCAGAAAGATTTAGGGCCCGCATTAAGATCAGAAAGCAATTTAAGAGTGATAGCTATGTGATCAGATGAAGTGGTGTGTATAGAATGAGCTATGGCCGAAGGGAATTGAACTAAACAATTCGTGGAGACTAAGATCCTATCAAGTTTAGATTTGATGTCATTTTTGTCTTTTCTTTTGTTATTCCAAGTAAACTCTGAGCCATTAAGTGAGAAATCAATCAAATTGTGATTAGCTATAAAATTTCTAAGATGTTTTACCCTAGCCTCAGTAATTTTTCTCCTACCTATCTTACCCTCTTGAGATGCTATAGCATTTAGGTCACCTATAACTATGAAAAGATGTTCAATTAAAGAAGCCAAGTTTGAAAAAGTGTCCCAGAAGGCAAATCGAAGAGATGGATTAGGCTTTCCGTAAACAAAAATGATAAACCAAGTCTGACTAGAATGATAATCATCGACTGTACAATAAAAAAGTATTTACTGAAAGAAATAATATTTAACTACGTACCTTCCCTCTAAAATAAAGCAAGACCACCTGACAAACCACTAGCTGGAACTGAAGCCCCGTATTTGTAACCCAACCTCCTGCGTATGTGATCCATTTTTTGGTGAAAATGCTTTTGTCTCAAAGATGAAAAGAATGTCGGGATTGGATTGTAGGGAGAGGGCCCTCAAGGTGCGGAATGCGCAGGGCGACCCAATGCCTCTTGCATTCCAACTGAGTATCATGGCAACTTGGGCTACCCTTTGTAGGCGGTCGCCCCTTCCTCAAGAGTGGTCCCCAGATTAATGGAGAATTTAGTGGATGAGCTGTGATGACTAGAATGAGAGTAGCTAGTTGTAGTTCTGTGTAGGATGCCAGCCCCTATGAGAGTGGGTAGGCCTAGTGGAACATGATGGGAGGGCTCGGAACTGATATAATAATCTTGAGCATGAGAGAAACTTGTATGATTAATAGTTTTTGTATAGGTAGTGGGACCTGTGAGATTCATCCTTGCTGAAACGAAATTTGACTGAGTGGAGTTGGTGGCTTCTCTAAAAGAAATACCCACAGTAGGTCGTTTACTCATCTGTAAGAAACCACCTTCCTGCACTAAATCATGCCTAACATCCATTTTTCTCTTACCTTTTCCTTTAGAAACTGACTTAGGGAGCAAATTGTGTACCTTTGGCCTTGCCTGAACGCCTTGGAGGAGCACTTCCAGAGGACTGATTGCTCTGTCTGGCAATGCTCCTATTAAGGCATCGAGCTCTCATTTGCAAATGGAACGCTTCCTATTTTCCCTAAGAAGCGTTGCCACATCAGTCTCTTGCCCAAGGGAGGTTTCCACTCTGTTTAGTAGGTTCGACTAACAGGAAAGAGTATCCGGAAGAAGGCCCGTAGCTACCAGACACTGTGACAACCAATAAGGATCCATGTCACCTCCCAACTGAAATTGTATTGGATCATGGTGTTCCAAGGATGAAGGTTCTAATCTAAATGAATCAAGTATAGCATCTATGGTTGGCGACGTGACCCAAAAATCTGATCAGTAACTAATTTTGTTGCATCGAGGCGAAATTGGGTTGTGACGAGAGCATTTATGGCCTGAGTAACCTATCTCCGATTGACCATCATGGGGTGAGAAGAAGAGCTGGGAGAGATGGCTCCTCCTCAGGAGGAAGAAGGTGGGTTTGTTCAAATCTCGAAGCTATATTTAGATCTTGTTTTTGATAGGAATCACCGCTCAACAAAGGCCCAACATCACAGCCCATACTATACACATTACTTAGAATAGAGTCCACCTGTTCTTGATCTTGATCCGACGAAGTAGGGTGAAGCCCATGAAGACCTAAACGGGCTTGGGCCTGTGTCTTTTCTGTTGCCATCTCAGAGGCCCTAGAAGAAGGAAGATGTTGCTGGGAATATGGAGCAACGACATTGATTGTATTAGCCTCTTGGATGAACATGTCCCCTTGGTCATCTACCTCAGTGGCGTTGAGGTTTATATGGCGCACACTGGTATTTCCCATCGCTTGGGTAAAACCAGGAGGCAATACTGGAGAAAGAGCTTGGTGGGGCTGAGGAGATGACACATTTTCTTGAAAACCTTCAGTGGCATGGTTCGAGGGAGCTCATTGAATAGCCAGAATTCCCGGAGATAAAGATAACATATTCCATTGGTGTTTACCAATAGAGAGAGTCATACTAGAACGAAGTGTTTGTCTATATCCGATATTTGATTGGGGCTCAAAAGAGAGCAATCTATTGATCATTTCTGGAGTGAGGTTGGCCCCATTGAAAGACTTCTCTACTTGCATAATGACCAGACATTCATTCCCTACTTTGTGACCCATCATGCCGTAACAAAAACAGAAGTTGGGGACGTCTTCATAACAAAACTTAACCATAAAAACCCTGCCATCTACGATCCCAAAGGAAATACGCATTTTACTAGGGAGAGGTTTTGAAACATCTAACCAAACCTTGAATCTTATATATGGATTTGAGATTTTATTCAAGGCAAGGTGATCTACCTCCATGCATGGGCCAATGCAATTAGCCAAAACTTCAACATTCGGTAATGAGATTTTCTGCAAAGGAAGGAAACTCGTGAATCCTAATCTAGCAAGGTATAGAGTGAAAGTGACATGCAGTATATTCTGATTGCCAATCCTTAACAGAGACGAGCCAACCAAAAAGAGACCAGAGTCCTGTGAATAACACCTGGTATTTGTCTTCCACATTAGTGAAGTGGACCAAGTAATACACATTTTTTGAATTAGTGTGTCCTTCAAGCACCGAACGCTATGCAATGGTTCCCATTGAGGTAGCATGTGTTTCGCAAATGCTTCCGGACTCGGCTGTTGATCATGGTAATACTTGACTACGGTTCATAAAGCTCGTAAAGCTGGGTCTTCCAAACCCTCAAGCATCTTTGTCCTGAATCACATACATTGGAGACCTGAAATACAAAGAGGAGATCAACCATTAGCTAAGTAGAAGTCAGATTTAGATTTGCTATATGCTAGAAGATAAGTAAAGCAAAGGTTAAGGAGAGAGTAAGAGAGAGAACACAAAACAACACAAGATAGTTAATTCGAGGAACAAGATAAATTTGATCATCCAAGATGAAAGATCGACCAAAAGACACATAATATAAATGAGGAAAGCAGCAAGAAGGAAGAGATCAATGAGATTCATACACCCTCGAAATTTATTATATATGTTTAATGTATTCTTGAAATTTTTACGTTTTTTCTTTATACATTGAAATATTTCTTAAAATCAGGAGACTAAAATTAACCCGAAAAACGAAATCACAATTCTTGGATTGGATCATGCAGGTGAATAATTTCTGAAAATTAAAGTCCATTAATCTGTTCCAACCTCCAGTGTACATGGGTGAATTATTTCATCAAACATATAGGGCCCTTTCAACTCCATACATGACATCAATTGAAAGCTATTTAACAAGCCCATCTGACTGATTTAAATGCTTAACCATACTGATTCCTCAATCTGCAATGCTACATAGTACTCATGTAAGACCTCCATCAACCATTGTTGCTGATAAAAGGCAATAGTTTCTGTTACTTGACGAGGTGATGGAGATGCTTATCAATTACATGATTTAAATCGGTGAGTTTAACGAGCATTCTTATGACGTGTTTGATTGCATGTTTGATCAATGGTAAGAATAAAGTCTCGTGACATAAAATTTCATGCAACCAAACACACCCTTGAATGGATTACATGTATAATTTATGGATTATTTGTCGAATTCATCCTTATTTGAGTGTATTCGGTTGATACTTATTTGAGTAATACAATATTTGAATACGTAATGAAAGCGTGGTCGTATGAAGGCATTCAATACTAGGTGGTTGTAATCAACCTTTCAGAATTGTTCATGTGGATTTGGAAGCCTGTCTATTATCTTTGGCAGCTTAAAGTTTGAAAATTAAATCCCTTGACCAACAAAAAATTAAATAAGAATTGATGTCCTCCAATGGCCCTTTGATGGAAGGCTGAAAATCGAATCGACGGTTTAGTTTTTTGCTTGAATCAAGAATCGAATCGACTTTTATCGATTTTTAAATTTTAAACCAAAACTGAACTGATCTTAAGTTATATAAATCGCAAACCAAACCGACTAAGTTAAATATATTATATTATTTTTATTTATAATAATATTAGTTATTATATATATTTAATTAGTTCGGTTTCGTTGGTTAAAATAACTTGAAAACCGAAAACTAAACCATTCATATTAATTTCAAATTTTCTAAAACCAAAACCGAATCGAACTGATCTTAAAAAGAATCGATAAATTTAGTTTTGATCAGTTCCATTTGTTTAGTCAGATTTTTGTTCAACCCTGCTTTGATGTGGTGGCAGTGACACCTTATTTTGATTTCAGAAATTCTAAGTGTCGAGGAAATGAGCGAGGAAAGGAGCGAGGGAAGTGAGGTGGCGGGGTGGGAGCCGTTCACTCTACTCGAGATGCGTGCGTTCACTCCCCTCGCTCATTCCTCGCCCATTTCCTCGCTGTGTAGACTTACTCTTTTGATTTTGGCTAGAAATCGAATGACACAAGTAGGTGAAAGCATAAATAATGTGTCAACAGAAAGTGGAGCCACTTTTGGTCACTCAAAACGTTAACCCACTGTGACGTATCTTGCCGTACCGGGATAAAAAGCACAGTTACGTTTCGGATTTCTCTCTCTTACAAAACTCCAAAACCGACTTATTATATCAAATGACCCGTTACAAACCATCCCATGTCGGAAACATATCGGTTTACACCAAAAATTCTAGAGAGCCAGGCCTCTAGCGCCAAGGGGCTCTCTGTGTGTGTTTGTATTCGATGAGCACCACTACAGTGTTTGGTGGCCACCAGGCACACCACCAGTGCACTTAAGAATTTTTCGTGTTCGATTAGTGGATTATAAGGATCTCTAGGAGGATGGAGGGTATTGAGACTCCCTAGCACAGGCCTGACTCTCGAGCTGTGGCCTACAGAAAATTCTTAAGTGCACTGGTGATGTGTCCGGTGGCCACAACACCAGGCGCTGTAGTAGTGCTCGTGGCCTACACTCAAAAACCAGTTTTTTCTTCTGATATATATTTAAAAAAAAAAAAAAACTTTATAGAGAAGAAGAGAACGTGGGATCTCTGTACTGTACACCAGTTTTAACTACAAAAGTAATGAGGGTCTATAAATTCAAGCAACCCCTTTGGAGAACTCACTAGTTTGGGTTCTTCTTCTTCTTTACTCAAGTCCATTCATGGTGATTCTCTTTGATGGGTCGACTTCTCTTTTGTGGTTTTTGTTTCATTTTTAATGGTTTTGTAATCTGGGTTTGGTGGGATTTTGATTGAACTATAATGGGTTTGTTTCATTTTGTTTACTATGTGTTTAGTGAGGGTTCTTGGGTTTTGATCATATTTCTTGATCAAACAAGTTTGGTTGTAATGTTTTCTTAGTTAGAATTATGTTGTTTGTCTACTGCAAAAATTTTGGGGTATGTTTAATAAACTTGTGTGTGTTTTTATATGTATTCATGCAGTAGTCATTTTATAACAACTTCCATGTTTACCACACAATGTATTAGTGGTGTTTGGAAAAGGTTCATGAAGTTATAATAAGTGTTTTGTTTTCTATGTTAATTCAGTTATTGAGGTAGTGTAAGTAAGGGAAGTTGAGGAAGATGAAGGTTTTCGCGGTTCAAGTGGATAATGGCTGCGAAGGGAAAAATGGGGAGCCTTCAGTAGGTCCTATGTATCGGAATCTACTAGCTAAGGATGGGTTTCCTCCGCCGGATCATAACATGGGAACCTCATGGACATTTTTAGGTAACTTGAAATCGATGTATGTTCTGTTTGGTGATTTGAGTTGCAAAATTTTAGCATAGTTTAAAGATTGTAATTGGAAGAATCATCAATGGTTCAATCCATCGTCATTAACTTGACACTGTTGCCAGTTTCATGTGTGTTTTGGCAAGATCTTAAAGATGAAGTTATATTTTGTATGTGCAGAGCCTCTGTAGAGAAATATCCTGGGAATAGAATGCTTGGATGGCGCCCCTTTGTCGACGGCAAGGTATAGTTTTATCTTGGGTTCCTATTACCTACTTTGCTCTGTCTGTTCTGAATCTTCCGAAACACTGTAAAATTCTTTCAATTTTTAGCCAGGGCCTTATGCATGGAAAACTTACAAGGAAGTCTATAATGAGGTTCTGCAAATTGGTTCTGCCCTGCGCACATCTGGTGCTGAACCTGTAAGCAATTCTGTATTTGAAAAATGCTATGAGTTAATCTTTTATTTGTTGATACTTCAACTGAAAAGCTTGGCATTTTTTTGTGTCTGCGAAAGGGTTCACGTATTGGGATTTATGGAGCAAACTGCCCTCAATGGATAGTTGCAATGCAGGTTTAGCTTAAATTTCTGCCACTTTCATCTTTTCATTATCTTCCAATTAGTAATTTAAGACATTATTTTGATATGTATCGTTGAATGCAAGTGCTTTGGATCTTCCGCAGGCTTGCAGTGCTCATAGTTTGATTTGTGTGCCTCTCTATGATACCCTAGGTAAATATGTTATGTCTTGCAGTTATTGTTCATTTATATGCTTATGCAACCAAATTTTTTTTCTTCTAATTTTCGTTGGATTCATAAATGTTTATGGATGGACTCATGGACCACTTCAGTAAGATATATTCATTCATTAAAGCATCCAGTTGTCTGTACATCTCATTCTATGGGTCATTTCAACTGCTGAGACGATGAACATGAAAAATTGATGATACATCTTCAGTGTAGTCATTATTTCGAAATATTGCAGTGAATTACACTATATAATTAGAAGAAGAGATCGATATACAACTAGAAACACAATTTTATAATCCCACTTCTCATTTGTTTGGTTTTTTTTACAAAACGAAACATATTTCAAGTGTTGCAATGCATCCCTATCTCAGTATATTAGTTTTTCAACACAATAGGAGGCATTTTGCTTATGTATCATTTGATGTACATGTAGGTTGGTGGAAACATTCTGCTAGAACCATGAATACGATGTTTGTACTTATTAGTTGTTTTATGTTCCTTAATTTTCTTCCCAAGATACGTGAAAAAAATGTATCTGAAATGTCTTCTGGATGCTTTGGTTGCAGGGCCAGGTGCTGTTGATTTTAACAGAACATGCTGAAATAGATATTGTTTTTGTCCAAGGCAGAAAAGTAGAACAAGTGAGGACTTGGAAATGTGATTTATTTGTTCACTAGTTACTTGTTTTGTATTCAATTAAACAAACTAGGCTCCGTGGTATTGATTGAGCTCCTCTGATGTCAATTCCAGTTGTTAAAGTCGGAATGCAGTTCTTCAGGACGACTCAAATGTGAGAATTTTTTTTACTAAAATTGCCAGTTTTGTTTTCTGTGTGTTTTGAATGCACGCATGCTGATATTTTCTAGTTGTGATCTTCTTGTGATCAGATATTATTTGCTTCACAGAATTCACAAAGGAACAAGAGAATAATCTCAACCAAATTGGCATGAAACATTCTTCCTGGAATGAGTTCCTCCAGAAGGTTAGTAGTTCTCGACATTTTGTTCAGTATTCCATCGAAGACCAAAGCTAAAGATGATTTTCAAAATTGATGTGTTACACTCTTATATATTTATTGAACATTCCAAAAGTGTGCTAAGTTTTCATCCAATCTTTTTATGGAACAATTTGAAGACAAGGTAATTTTAAGACCAGCTTATTTGATTTATAATTTTCGGATTTAAGAAAAAAAAATAAAACAACCTTACCAGCACCGTTAGTTATCTGCTTTCTGACATTTATGCAACGGGATATATAGATGACAGTTGATGATGTCTATCTCTCTTTCCTCCCCCTTGCTCATATCCTCGATCGCATGATTGTGGAGTACTTCTTTCGCAAGGGTGCATCCGTTGGCTACTTTCATGGGGTACGCTTTTTGAACCTTCTCGGACTTCCTTTAAATGGAAAATTAACAATTGGCAGTGCGGTTTTTCATTCTCGTGTTGTATTATATGCTTAGGTTGATAACAAGTTCTAATAGCCCCAATTTTGTTTTTTGATTTTGACATATAAAGGATATCAATGCCTTGACTGAAGATCTGATGGCTTTGAGACCAACATATTTTGCTGGTGTTCCAAGGGTTTTTGAAAGAGTACATTAAGGCATGGAATGTTCAATTCCACCTATATCGGCAAATGCCTTATAGTTTTTTTTTTTTTCCAGGGAGATCTAAAACATACCCACTGATGGTAGGTATTTGCGCTTTTTAGGTGTACTGAAAGCACTGGATGAACTCAGACCGATGCGCAGGAAGATTTTCCATCTTCTTTACAAGTAGTAAGTAGATTGATCTCAATTTATTTGAAATAGTAAAGCAAAATGATAATACAATTGCTGAACTGTATATTTTCCGTTAATGCAGCAAGCTTGCTTGGATGAATATGGGCTATAAACATAGAGAGGCATCTCCATTGGCCGACTTACTAGCATTTCGCAAGGTTCAGTTGAACATCGATCCTTTTATACACTTTCTCTAGTTCAGTAATAAAACATAGGTTGGTAATAGTAGGTCAAACACCATGTTCTCACAAGTTTCAGACCATGGTGGAATCACTATGGCCTTAATGGTTGCCCATCAAGACTATGGATTTACTAGTTATTTGATCTACTGTACGGCTTATCTGCAGGTTAAAGCTAAGTTGGGTGGCCGTGTGCGCTTAATTACATCTGGAGGTGCTCCATTGAGCGAGGAAGTGAAAGAATTTCTACGAGTTACCAGCTGTGCTTTCATGACACAAGGCTATGGTAAAGAAGAAACCAATATTTGTTTGTCGCAGCATCATATATCATGAATAGGACATTCTGCTTTGAGATAGAGTTATACAATAAACAACCATCTCAGACCACTTCTATAAGATTACTACTACAAGTCTGGGTTCATGTGCCATTTCAACAGAAATCACTCTTCAAATAGAAGAGTTTCGAATAGATCTTTGAGTTTGAATAGCTTGAAGTTCTGAAAATAACCTTTAACACTTTGAACCTGGCCAGCCAATTCATATTCAATATAAGAGCAGAACTTTTCAGTTCGAATTCTAACATTTACTTCTATTTACTGCGGATACCATTATTAGAGCAGAAATTTGCGTTTCTTCTAGTTTATCTTAGCTTCTGACAGATATTTTCTCATTTGATTTGATTATCTCAGCCTTTAACATTTTGGTTCATTCAGGGTTGACCGAGTCTTGTGGATTGTCCACACTTCAGTACCCAGATGAAATAAGCATAGCTGGAACAGTTGGTGCTCCCTCAGTATATACAGAACTACGCCTCGAGGAGGTCCCTGAGATGGGCTACAATCCTTTTGGAAATCCACCACAGGGGGAGATATGTGTGAAAGGGAAAACGGTGTTTGCCGGATACCATAAAAATCCCGAATTGACAAAAGAAGTCATTAAGGATGGCTGGCTTCACACAGGTATGACATATAGCTGTTCTTGGCAAGTCTGTTCTCGAATAATTTAATCCTGAATGTCTTCTTACTGTTGGGATTGCGCAGGAGACTTAGGTGAAATTCTTCCCAATGGGTCTGTAAAGATCATTGATAGAAAGAAGAATATCTTTAAACTGTCTCAAGGAGAATATGTAGCTGTCGAATATCTGGAGAAAGTCTACAGTTTCACCCCCATTGTGGAAGATGTGAGCACTTCTTTTCAAGTCTATCATGTTTATTTCTCATTACATATCTTATGTTCTGAATTTTGATGTGGCTGCTTGGTCGTTTCGTTCAAGATCTGGGTATATGGGGACAGCTTCAAGTCTATGCTCGTGGCAGTAATTGTACCGCATGAAGCAAACGCCAATAAATGGGCAAAGACAAATGATTTCCAAGATTCCTTCTCTGAATTATGTGCACTGGATAAATTTAAGGACTATACTATCCTATAGCTAAAGTCCACAGCAGAAAGAAACAAGGTAATTTCAATCCCTGTGCAGCTTATGAGAGTGAATAGCTTATTTGGCGAATATCCAGTATGGATCTATAGAATGAATGCTGGATCCATATCCAACAACGGATTTATGGGACGAATACTGGATCCAGATCCTAAAACAATAATGTTTATACGTAAGAAATCAAATCAATAAAGTGGGTCGATAAGGCAGCATAATGTCACGTGCTGACCTTTTTCCCTTGGCTAACACGCTGCCCACTAGTGTCACACTCCCGTCGGACTAACTAGTCAAGGCACTTCAATGCTTGACTAATGCTAAGTGATGCTACGGAAGCTTAAGTGAGGAAAATGCTAAGGCACAAGTGTTTAGGCTTTTTGAAAGAATGCTTTGTATTGCTTGAGAGAGTTGTACAAGTGTTTTATCTATGATCTCTACAAATGAATGCCAAGGCCTATTTATAGGCCCTTAAAGTCCTAAAGGCTTCTAGCCTAGAACCTTCCACAATCCTCCTTCAAAGGAGTATTCTCTATGCATCTAGAAAGTTCCCACCTCCAAAGGAACCAGAAATTACAAGGAGGCTTCTAGATAATACTACACAAATCTGTACAAGGGTGTTCTAGACTCATCCATGCTAGAACACTCTAGAGAAAGCTAAGCTAGAATGTCCAAGAGCACTCTAGAACCTTCCGGAGGCATCTAGAGAAAGCTAAGCTAGAATGTCCAAGAACACTCTAGAATCTTCCGGAGGCATCTCGAAAAGCTTGCTGCACCATCGGGCCTTTGCGGGCCTACTGCCAGCGCCCATATGATGCTTTGGATGCCTTGTTGCCTTGGTGAGGGATATTTTTAGAGATGGCTCGTGACATTCTCCCCCACCCAAGTCCTTGACGACCTCGTCAAGACCGTGCCTCGAACTCCGCGATCTAGCCCCGAAATTGCCATAGGTCGTCCTCTTTCTCCCATGAGGCCTCACTGTTCGGTAGTCCCTTCCATCGAATGAGATACTCATTATAGCTTGGCACACCCCTCCGTCGGATGAGCCTCTTTGCCTCGATGCTCTCGATCTTTCGATCAAAGGAAGCCACGACCGCGGTTGGTGCCCGATGTGTCTCGCCCCTCGTTGGATCTTCTTTATCACCATGGTATGGCTTGAGCATGCTCACATGGAACACCGGATGAATCTTGAGTTTGGGCGGCAACTCAAGCTTGTAAGAAACTCTCCCGACCTTCCGTAGGACGGGAAATGGCCCCTCGTACTTCCGCACTAGTCCCTTGTGCACCGAGCGGAAGACCTTGAACTGTTGTGGCAGCAACTTGACCATGACCATCTCGCCCACTTGGAACTCGAGAGGGCGTCTATGCTTGTCCGCCCACTTCTTCATCTTCTTAGACGCCTTGTCCAAGTATGCCTTCGTTATATCAAGCTGCTCATGCCACCCTCGTGCAAGCTTGTACGCAGCGGGGCTGCTACCCGTGTAGCCCGATGCAACGGCTTGTGGAGTCAAGGGCTGCTGGCCCATGACGATCTCGAATGGACTTTGTTGCGTCGATTCGGACCACTGCAAGTTGAATGAGAATTGAGCCACATCCATCAACTTGGCCCAATCCTTCTGGTTGGCACCCACAAAGTGCCTCAAGTATAACTCCAACAAGGCATTCACCCTCTCTGTTTGCCCATCGCTTTGCGGGTGAAAGCTTGTTGAGAAGTGTAGACCCGAACCCAAGAGCTTGAATAACTCCGTCCAGAATTTTGCTGTGAACCTTGGGTCTCGATCACTTATGATGCTCCGAGGCAAGCCCCAATACTTCACCACATGCTGAAAGAACAACTTGGCGGCTTGCTCGGCCGTGCAATCGCGTGGGGCAGGTATGAAAGTCCCATACTTGGAAAAGCGATCGACCACCACCATAATAGAGCCATACCCATCAGACTTGGGCAAGGCCGATATGAAATCCATCGATACACTCTCCCATGGCCTTTTCGGTATCGGCAAAGGCTGCAATAGTCCTGCCGGTACACGTTGCTCTATCTTGTCTTGTTGGCACACAAGACAAGTCTTCACATAGGCCTCGATATCGTCCCGCATATGAGGACAATAGTAGTCCACCTCCAAGAGTGCCAATGTCCGCTGCATCCCCGAATGGCCAGCCCACATTGAGTCGTGGCACTCCTTCATGATGTCTCGCCTAAGATTATCCCACTTAGGCACATAAATGCGACGACCGACGGTGTAGAACACCCCATCCTCTACCCAAAACCGTCGAGTCTTCCCCTCCTTGGCCATCTCCATGAGTCCCTTGGCCAAGGGGTCTTGAGAAGTCCCCTCCTTGATCCGATCAAGAAGATTGCTAGCGGCGCTGCTTGCGCTAGCGAGCATGGCCTTTCGGCTGAGAGCATCAGCAACAACATTAACTTTGCCCGGCTTGTACTCCATGACATAATCGAACTCTGCTAAGAAATCTTGCCACCGAGCTTGCTTGGGGCTGATCTTCTTCTGATTTTGAAAATAACTCGTAGCCACATTGTCGGTCATGATGGTAAACCGACTCCCAAGCAAATAGTGCCTCCAAGTCCGCAAGCAATGAATGATGGCTGTCATCTCCTTGTCATGCACCGAATATCGTCTCTCGGTATCATTGAGCTTGCGAGACTCATAGGCTATGGGATGCCCCTCTTGCATAAGCACCCCTCCGATGGCAAAGTCTGATGCATCGGTGTGAAGTTCGAATGACTTCGCATAACCGGGCAAGGCCAAGACAGGTTCCTCGGTAACTGCCTTCTTCAAATCATTGAACGCTTCTTGGCATTTCTCACTCCAATGCCACTGCACCTTCTTCTTCAGCAAGTCGGTCAGTGGGGCTGCTCTCGCCGAGTAGCTCAAAATGAATCTCCGATAATAATTGGCCAGCCCAAGGAAAGAACGTAGCTCCGAAACGTTTTGGGTGGCTCCCATTCATTGATGGCCTGCACTTTGTCCTGTTCCATCATGATCTTTCCAGCCTTGATGCGGTGCCCCAAGAAAGACACCTCGTCTTGGGCGAACGAGCACTTCTCCAATTTCACGTACAGCTCGCTCTCCCGCAATACTTGGAAAACCTGTCGCAAGTGATGCACATGTTCTTCCAAGTTGTCGCTATACACGACGATATCGTCGAGATAGACGACTACAAATTTATCCAAGAAAGGCTGAAAGATTCTGTTCATTAAAGTGCAGAAAGTAGCCGGGGCATTGGTGAGACCAAAAGGCATCACCAAGAACTCATAAGACCCATAGCGAGTGACGCATGCCGTCTTTGGCTCATCTTCTTTGGCTATGCGCACTTGCCAATACCATGATCGGAGATCCAGTTTAGAAAAGTACCTGGCTTTACCGAGCCTATCGAAAAGATCGGCAACCAAAGGAATTGGATACTTGTTCTTGATGGTTACTTTGTTAAGTGCTCGGTAATCGATGCACATACGCAAGGACCCGTCGTGCTTGCGTTGGAACAATACTGCAGGTGCACCGAATGGGGCCTTGGATGGCCGAATGAACCCCACGTCCAGCAGCTCCTTGAGTTGCTTGCGTAGCTCTTCCAACTCTGGCGGTGCCATCCGATAAGGCGCCATGGCTGGAGGCCTAGCCCCTGGCTCCAGCTCTATCATATGATCGACTTCCCTTCTTGGAGGAAGTCTCTTGGGTAGCTCTGGAGGCATGACATCTTTGTACTCTTTCAAAATCGCAGCTACCTTCTTCGGAACCTCGCTGGGTTGAGGCCCATCTTCGATCAACGTGGCCACAAATGTTGCTTGCCCCTTTTGCACGCCTATCTTTACTTGAATGGCTGACAACATCTTGGCCTCCACGATCTCCCGAGTGACAGGGACATAGCATGCTTCTCGATCCTTTGCAATAGTCATCGACCCGTCCCTTTCTAATGTCCATGGCTTCACCGTATCCATGAACTCCATGCCTAGCACTAATGAGAAGTCGTCCATCGTGATGACAGTCAGGTCCACCGTCCCCTTCCATTCGCCCAAATGAAGGGAGACGCCTTGTGCTACACCATGGATAGGCACCGGTGCTGTGTTGACGGTCTTCAAGGTGCCTGGCTCCTTGGTGTACTGCACGCCCAGCCTTGTTGCCTCCTTCAAAGCAACAAAGTTGTGCGTTGCACCCGTGTCGACGAGTGCCTTTGAAGCCTTGCCATTTACTTTGGCTTCCACAAACATGAGAGTGGATTTCTTCGAACGGGGCAGCGTACTTACCTTAGCCACGTTGCTTTGCTCCACTGTAGCCTTGACGCTGCTTAGCAAGCGCAAAGTCCCCATTTGCGCCTCGTCCCCCGATGATTCCCCGGACGATCCACTCTTGCCAGCGATCATCGCATTGAGCTTCTGTTGCTGTGGGCACTCCCTAGCCCAGTGCGGCCCTCCGCACAAGAAGCAGTCGCGGTTTTTCACCTTGCTATCCAAAAAGGACTGCTTGGCTTTGTCCTTCCTCTCGAACTGCTTGCCGCTGCTGCTACTGCTGCTTCTTTTGGTGGGTTTTGCTCCCCCACCTTTTCCCTTGCTACTGCCGCCACTCTTGCTGCCGCCCTTGTGGCTTTTCGAATCAGCCTTGTATTCGAACAAGGATTTGGCAACTGCTATGGCCTCTGCAAGTGATTGAACGTTGCGTCTCTTTAACTCTTGCTCAGCCCATCGTTGTAGTTCATCCATGAATTAGACGAGCTGAGTCTTCTCCGGCATGTCCGAGACTTCAAGCATAAGAGAAGTGAACTGCTTGACGTACTCTTTGATCGACCCCGTATGCTTCAGTCCACGCAGCCTCTTCATAGCAACTTCCTCCGCATTCTCCGGATAGAATTGCCGCTTGAAATCCGCCTTGAACTCGTCCCAAGTCTTAAGCGAGCAAAGACCCTTCTTGATATCCGACTCACGCCTCCTCCACCAAAGGATGGCATCATCACCCAAGTACATGGTGACGGTGGTGATCTTGGACTCATCGTCGTCCAAGCGCATCGCGTCGAAATATTTTTCAACACTCCATAGGAAGTTGTCGAGCTCTCTAGCATCGCGCTTCCCATGGTACCTTGGCGGCTCGGGCACCTTCATCCTTGGTCCCTCTCGTATAGTAGCACTACCTGCCACAGCCGCCTTGCATAGGTTGACGTCCGATTGTAAGGACTCAACCTGCTCCCAGATGGCTTGGAGCTGCCCCATCAGCGTGTCCTTGAGCTGGCCCATCTCGTTGCGCATAGCATCCGCAACTTGGTTGAAAGAAGTTGAGTCTCATCCTTGGCTTCCACAGTGCCAAGCTCAAGGTCATGGACGGGGCTATCGAGTTGCTCGATATTCATAGTGACGCTAGCCAACGTCCCATTGAAGGACTCAACCTTCTGTTCCATCTCCCCGACGCTGTCATGGAGATCACCCACGGTCTGCTCCACCTTGGCCATACGATCCTCAAGCATGCTGGTCCGACTAGTCTTTCTTCCAGTCTCCTCGATCACGGACCCTCCAACAGCACTCTCTTTGTTTCCCGACATGATCAGATTGCTCCGCACCTAACCTTCGTACACACAGCAGCTAGCACAGCGCAACTTCAGCAAGACCGCCCCTACGATCGTCGCTGCTTTGATACCACGTGTCACGTGCTGACCTTTTCCCTTGGCTAACACGCTGCCCACGAGTGTCACACTCCCGTCGGACTAACTAGTCAAGGCACTTCGATGCTTGGCTAATGCTAAGTGATGCTACGGAAGCTTAAGTGAGGAAAATGCTAAGGCACAAGTGTTTAGGCTTTTTGAAAGAATGTTTTGTATTGCTTGAGAGAGTTGTACAAGTGTTTTATCTATGATCTCTACAAATGAATGCCAAGGCCTATTTATAGGCCCTTAAAGTCCTAGAGGCTTCTAGCCTAGAACCTTCCACAATCCTCCTTCAAAGGAGTATTCTCTATGCATCTAGAAAGTTCCCACCTCCAAAGGAACCAGAAATTACAAGGAGGCTTCTAGATAATACTACACAAATCTGTACAAGGGTGTTCTAGACTCATCCATGCTAGAACACTCTAGAGAAAGCTAAGCTAGAATGTCCAAGAACACTCTAGAACCTTCCGGAGGCATCTAGAGAAAGCTAAGCTAGAATGTCCAAGAACACTCTAGAATCTTCCGGAGGCATCTCGAAAAGCTTGCTGCACCATCGGGCCTTTGCGGGCCTACTGCCAGCGCCCATATGATGCTTTGGATGCCTTGTTGCCTTGGTGAGGGATATTTTTAGAGATGGCTCGTGACAATAAGCTAACATTGTGTACGTCAGATATCTATTTCTACTAAATTTGTTCTCTTTAACATCTCCCCACCTAAAATCGAACACTTTCTTCTACTGGGATGCCTTTATCTTGGAAGTTGGGAGAGTGTAAATAAATGACAAAATCTCATTGAAGCCTAATTTGTACTAATGAAGAATTTCAGCTATATCTCCTCTCCTTGCAGTTTCTATGTTGGATGTACAATGAATTTGGCAGTTTGAAACGAATGCATAAGGTAGAGTAGCTAGGGACTAGTTTGCCTTGTCTGACTGGACATTTACTTTTGTTTGAAACCAGCTGAGAGGGTTTGAGCAGATCAAAGGAGTTATATTGGAATCCCTACCTTTCGATCCTGAGAGGGATCTTGTGACTGCAACTCTGAAGAAAAGAAGAGATCGACTTCTTAAACACTACAGGGTGACCATTTAACATTTTCTTTTTTTCCTTCAGCTTTATTACGTTACTTTTAGTTGTTGGTTATATATCTGATCAAGGTGTTAGATCTTTGTCTGATTGAGCAAAATCTAATGTTTTGCAGGTGGAGATTGATAACCTCGATCAAAGTTTGATCAAGCAAAAACGTTAAGGTTCCAAATGTTGTTAGATTTTGTGTCGCTGATACATTTTGCAAGTTAATACTACTGAAAACTTTGAATAAAAGCATATATGTGGGAATTCCATAAGACTTGTTTTCTGAACGGTTTTCCTCCAAGCCTCCTTGCTCTGATACTTATCACTCTCTTGTAAGTCAATGGTGTATAGGGGTCCTTATAGACTTACCTTCTTCATTGTCAAAGATGAGTTATAGGGATGGGGACGAAATAATTACATGATTCAATAACATTAAAGCTAACAATAATTCTTTTGATTTTCAAATTTCAGCAGCTTACAAAAATTAATCGTATATGAAGTTATGAATCCAATAAAGCTTCAAACTGAACCCATCCACTGCAGGTCGAGATCGATATATATAAAGTAATAAAATTAACAGAAACAACCTTCCCTCGCAAATCACACAATAATTAACATGGTTCAGCAAAGACTGCTTACCTCCACAGCTGAACAGTTAGAAAAAGATTGGACGAGCTTTTCCTCTCCCTCATTTAGAAATGTGTCTGCATTTCTGAAAAATCATACTGCATGGCTTGTCGTAATGTTTCTAGATTGTGTGCTTCATCAGACTGACCAGTTGACCTTGAGGTTCAACCATTGGAACTATCCTTGTAAAAAACAGAGCCAAATTAGTCACAAGTGAAATCAATAGCAACAAAGAAAAAGAATTACATTCATGTCATTGTTTTTTATTTTCCAAGAGTAGTTAACAATAGAAAACTGCCTGAAGTGTAACCGTGTCTATTACAGCTGTGGTAGAGAAAACAAACAATTAGCATCAGTGAGTGAAAAAAAAGTTTTAATAGATCCTCAAATGGAACAGTGAGGAGGAGGGGTCTTTCAGTAATACTTGAAATTCTTACCGTTGTGAATCAACAATAATGGAAGTGATGATAAATTTGTGCGCCAGTCTGGCAACACCACAAGACCTTCAAAATTAGCTATCACTAAAGATAGCAGTTTGGTTAGTTGCTGAAGTTGTTCTGGCAAAGTCTTGATGTTTGGCCATCCATATATAACACTAGATTTCGAAGTAAGAGAATCTGCTGGAGAGCCTCTATAGGCATAGAGAAAATATCCAGCTCATCAGTGAATCCCCTAATTCCTAAAGAATCAAGGCGGGCAAATATCCCAGCAACTCTGGTGAAGAAGACTACTTCATTTCCTTAAGACCCACGAGATACAGCATTAGATATGTCAAGCAACTTAAATCTAGCACAGATGTTAGACTTTTGCCATAAGATAAAGATAGAATCCAGAAAATCTGAAATGTCGTAGTTCCTCTTCTGATAGGGATTGAATCTCAGGGCATTTGGTTATACATAAACTTCAAATAAGGTAATTCTTTTGCATTAAACCTTCTGGCAGAGACATCATGTCATCAATTCAATTTACGGAAAAGGTGGTAAGAGAGGAAGCTTTGCAAGACAATGATCTTAACCGTCACTGCTTTCTGTTACCCTCAGTTCTTTAAGAGATGGAAACTGGTTTGGTGTCTTTGACAACATATTACAATACTCAACACACAAAATCTCTAGCAAAGGGAAACAATTGCTGCAACTTTCTGGTTCCATCCATTCTTCCATATTAGGCAGATATAGCAGGCGTAATATAGTAAAGAAGGGAATGCGGCATCAGCAGCTTTTACTTGTGTTCCAAAATCACAATAAAATTCACTACCAATACATTCCAAGGCTGGCATGCCAAATACTCTAAACCATCAAAACTCATAGCTGGTTAAGTGGTGGGAGATGCTTCCATCAAAGGCTGCAACTTAAATGCATTTCCACTAAATTTGACAGAAAAGAAACATTCATCCATTTAGGAAATCTCATGCTAACTTCTTCAGACTTTAATAGGTTGAAGCCCTTCAAGTGCTTCATCTACCTATCCGCACATGCTTCACACAGTGATAAAATCTGGGTACAGTATAACTTCAGTGTGTATATTCTTGTTCCAAATTTGCTTCCTTAGCACCTGCTTGTCACGAGCCATCTCTAAAAATATCCCTCACCAAGGCAACAAGGCATCCAAAGCATCATATGGGCGCTGGCAGTAGGCTCGCAAAGGCCCAATGGTGCAGCAAGCTTTTCGAGATGCCTCCGGAAGATTCTAGAGTGTTCTTGGACATTCTAGCTTAGCTTTCTCTAGATGCCTCCGGAAGGTTCTAGAGTGCTCTTGGACATTCTAGCTTAGCTTTCTCTAGAGTGTTCTAGCATGATGAGTCTAGAACACCCTTGTACAGATTTGTGTAGTATTTTCTAGAAGCCTCCTTGTAATTTCTGGTTCCTTTGGAGGTGGGAACTTTCTAGATGCATAGGGAATACTCCTTTGAAGGAGGATTGTGGAAGGTTCTAGGCTAGAAGCCTTTAGGACTTTAAGGGCCTATAAATAGGCCTTGGCATTCATTTGTACAGATCATAAAAAAAAAACACTTGTACAACTCTCTCAAGTAATACAAAACATTCTTTCAAAAAGCCTAAACACTTGTGCCTTAGCATTTTCCTCACTTAAGCTTCCGTAGCATCACTTAGCATTAGCCAAGCATCAAAGTGCCTTGACTAGTTAGTCCAACGGGAGTGTGACGCTAGTGGGCAACGTGTTAGCCAAGGGAAAAAGGTCAGCACGTGACACGTGGTATCAGAGCAGCGACGATCGTAGGGGCGGTCTTGCTGAAGTTGCGTTGTGCTAGCTGCTGTGTGTACGAAGGTTAGGTGCGGAGCAATCTGATCATGTCGGGAAACAAAGAGAGTGTTGTTGGAGGGTCCGTGGTCGAGGAGACTGGAAGAAAGACTAGTCGGACCAGCATGCTTGAGGATTGTATGGCCAAGGTGGAGCTGACCGTGGGCGATCTCCAGGACAGCGTCGGGGAGATGGAACAGAAGGTTGAGTCCTTCCATGGGACGTTGGCTAGCATCACTACGGATATCGAGCAACTCGATAGCCGCGTCCATGACCTTGAGCTTGGCACTGTGGAAGCCAAGGACGAGACTCAACTTCTCGTCAACCAAGTTGCGGATGCCATGCGCAACGAGATGGGCCAGCTCAAGGACACGCTGATGGGGCAGCTCCAAGCCATTCGGGAGCAGGTTGAGTCCTTACAATCGAACGTCAACTTATGCAAGGCGGCTGTGGCAGGTAGTGCTACTATACGAGAGGGACCAAGGATGAAGGTGCCCCAGCCACCAAGGTACCATGGGAAGCGCGATGCTAGGGAGCTCGACAACTTCCTATGGAGTGTTGAAAAATATTTCGACGCGATGCGTTTGGACGACGATGAGTCCAAGATCACCACCATCACCATGTACTTGGGTGATGATGCCATCCTTTGGTGGAGGAGGTGTGAGTCGGATATCAAGAAGGGTCTTTGCTCGCTTAAGACTTGGGACGAGTTCAAGGCGGATTTCAAGCGGCAATTCTATCCGGAGAATGCGGAGGAAGTTGCTATGAAGAGGCTGCGTGGACTGAAGCATACGGGGTCGATCAAAGAGTACGTCAAGCAGTTCACTTCTCTTATGCTTGAAGTCTCGGACATGCCAGAGAAGACTCAGCTCGTCTACTTCATGGATGGACTACAACGATGGGCTGAGCAAGAGTTAAAAAGACGCAACGTTCAATCACTTGCGGAGGCCATCGCAGTTGCCGAATCCTTGTTCGAATACAAGGCTGATTCGAAAAGCCACAAGGGCGGCAACAAGAGTGGCGGCGGTAACAAGGGAAAAGGTGGGGGAGCAAAACCCACCGAAAGAAGCAGCAGTAGCAGCAGCGGCAAGCAGTTCGAGAGGAAGGACAAAGCCAAGCAGTCCTTCTCGGATAGCAAGGTGAAAAACCGCGACTGCTTCTTGTGCGGAGGGCCGCACTGGGCTAGGGAGTGCCCACAGCGACAGAAGCTCAATGCGATGATCGCTGGCAAGAGTGGATCGTCCGGGGAATCATCGGGGGACGAGGTGCAAATGGGGACTTTGCGCTTGCTAAGCAGCGTCAAGGCTACGGTGAATCAAAGCAACGTGGCTAAGGTAAGTACACTGGCCCGATCGAAGAAATCCGCTCTTATGTTTGTGGAACCCAAGGTAAATGGCAAGGCTTCAAAGGCACTCGTCGACACGGGTGCAACGCACAACTTTGTTGCTTTGAAGGAGGCAACAAGGCTGGGCGTGCAGTACACCAAGGAGCCAGGCACCTTGAAGACCGTCAACACAGCACCGGTGCCTATCCATGGTGTAGCACGAGGCGTCTCCCTTCATTTGGGTGAATGGAAGGGGACGGTGGACCTGACTGCCGTCACGATGGACGACTTCTCATTGGTGCTGGGCATGGAGTTCATGGATACGGTGAAGCCATGGACATTAGAAAGGGACGGGTCGATGACTATTGCAAAGGATCGAGAAGCATGCTCTGTCCCTGTCACTCGGGAGATCGTGGAGGCCAAGATGTTGTCAGCCATTCAAGTGAAGAAAGGCGTGCAAAAGGGGCAAGCAACATTTGTGGCCACGATGATCGAAGATGGGCCTCAACCTAGCGAGGTTCCAAAGGAGGTAACTGCGGTTTTGAAAGAGTACGAAGATGTCATGCCTCCAGAGCTACCCAAGAGACTTCCTCCAAGAAGGGAAGTCGATCATATGATCGAGCTGGAGCCAGGGGCTAGGCCTCCAGCCATGGCACCTTATCGGATGGCACCGCCAGAGTTGGAAGAGCTACGCAAGCAACTCAAGGAGCTGCTGGACGCGGGGTTCATTCGGCCATCCAAGGCCCCATTCGGTGCACCAGTATTGTTCCAACGCAAGCACGACGGGTCCTTGCGTATGTGCATCGATTACCGAGCACTTAACAAAGTAACCATCAAGAACAAGTATCCAATTCCTTTGGTTGCCGATCTTTTCGATAGGCTCGGTAAAGCCAGGTACTTTTCTAAACTAGATCTCCGATCAGGGTATTGGCAAGTGCGCATAGCCAAAGAAGATGAGCCAAAGACGGCATGCGTCACTCGCTATGGGTCTTATGAGTTCTTGGTGATGCCTTTTGGTCTCACCAATGCCCCGACTACTTTCTGCACTTTAATGAACATAATCTTTCAGCCTTTCTTGGATAAATTTGTAGTCGTCTATCTCGACGATATCGTCGTGTATAGTGACAACTTGGAAGAACATGTGCATCACTTGCGACAGGTTTTCCAAGTATTGCAGGAGAGCGAGCTGTACGTGAAATTGGAGAAGTGCTCGTTCGCCCAAGACGAGGTGTCTTTCTTGGGGCACCGCATCAAGGCTGGAAGGATCATGATGGAACGGGACAAAGTGCAGGCCATCAATGAATGGGAGCCACCCAAGAACGTTTCAGAGTTACGTTCTTTCCTTGGGCTGGCCAATTATTATCGGAGATTCATTTTGAGCTACTCGGCGAGAGCAACCCCACTGACCGACTTGCTGAAGAAGAAGGTGCAGTGGCAATGGAGTGAGAAATGCCAAGAAGCGTTCGATGATTTGAAGAAGGCAGTCACCAAGGAACCTGTCTTGGCCTTGCCCGATTATGCTAAGTCGTTCGAACTTCACACCGATGCATCAGACTTTGCCATCGGAGGGGTGCTTATGCAAGAGGGGCATCCCATAGCCTATGAGTCTCGCAAGCTCAATGATACCGAAAGACGGTATCCGGTGCATGACAAGGAGATGACAGCCATCATTCATTGCTTGCGGACTTGGAGGCACTATTTGCTTGGGAGTCGGTTTACCATCATGACCGACAATGTGGCTACGAGTTATTTTCAAAATCAGAAGAAGATCAGCCCCAAGCAAGCTCGGTGGCAAGATTTCTTAGCAGAGTTCGATTATGTCATGGAGTACAAGCCGGGCAAAGTTAATGTTGTTGCTGATGCTCTCAGCCGAAAGGCCATGCTCGCTAGCGCAAGCAGCGCCGCTAGCAATCTTCTTGATCGGATCAAGGAGGGGACTTCTCAAGACCCCTTGGCCAAGGGACTCATGGAGATGGCCAAGGAGGGGAAGACTCGACGGTTTTGGGTAGAGGATGGGGTGTTCTACACCGTCGGTCGTCGCATTTATGTGCCTAAGTGGGATAATCTTAGGCGAGACATCATGAAGGAGTGCCACGACTCAATGTGGGCTGGCCATTCGGGGATGCAGCGGACATTGGCACTCTTGGAGGTGGACTACTATTGTCCTCATATGCGGGACGATATCGAGGCCTATGTGAAGACTTGTCTTGTGTGCCAACAAGACAAGATAGAGCAACGTGTACCGGCAGGACTATTGCAGCCTTTGCCGATACCGAAAAGGCCATGGGAGAGTGTATCGATGGATTTCATATCGGCCTTGCCCAAGTCTGATGGGTATGGCTCTATTATGGTGGTGGTCGATCGCTTTTCCAAGTATGGGACTTTCATACCTGCCCCACGCGATTGCACGGCCGAGCAAGCCGCCAAGTTGTTCTTTCAGCATGTGGTGGAGTATTGGGGCTTGCCTCGGAGCATCATAAGTGATCGGGACCCAAGCTTGGGTTCACAGCAAAATTCTGGACGGAGTTATTCAAGCTCTTGGGTTCGGGTCTACACTTCTCAACAAGCTTTCACTCGCAAAGCGATGGGCAAACAGAGAGGGTGAATGCCTTGTTGGAGTTATACTTGAGGCACTTTGTGGGTGCCAACCAGAAGAATTGGGCCAAGTTGATGGATGTGGCTCAATTCTCACTACTACAAATATAGGCTTGCATAGCGCTTAAAAATGGGCTTAGATAGCGCTTTTTAGCGCTATCTAAGCTACCGCTATGGTAGCTTAGATAGCGCTCAAAAAAGCGCTATGCAAGGCGCGTACTTGAATAGCGCTTCGCTTAGATAGCGCTTTAAAAAGCGCTCAAAAAAGCGCTATGCAAGGCGCGTACTTGAATAGCGCTTCGCTTAGATAGCGCTTTAAAAAGCGCTCAAAAAAGCGCTACTTGAATAGCGCTTCGCTTAGATAGCGCTTTAAAAAGCGTTATCTAAGCGTTGATTTTTTTTTTTTAATTAACTTCAATAGCGCCTTCTAAAGCGCTATGTAAGCGCTAATTTTTTAAGTTAGCTTGAATAGCGCTTTTTTAAGCGCTATTTAATTTAAATGAATTTTTTGAATTAGATTTGTTTATCTGCTAAGATAGTGCGTAAATAAGCGCTATGGTAGTAATTAGATTGTTCTTAGATAGCGCTTAAAGAAGTGCTATTGTAGTATATATGTTAAACTTAGATAGCGCTAATTTGAGCGCTATCTAAGTTATTTGATTTGTTTTTTCTATTTTTCCGATACCGATTTTCTGGGCTAAATATAATATTTAATATAATAATGACAACGTTCAATCAATCAATAAAGACACAACATGATAACTAACTGTTTCTCATTCATTCAAAATATAATTTAAGCATTCATACAAAATTGTTAATATGCTATCATATATATTTGTTCGTAGCACAATACTAATAAATATCTTAAACTACAGACATTTAAAATGTTTTGCTTCAGCTTTCCATTTTCTCCTTGAGAAATCGGTTGTACAAGTATCCTGACCAATTGATTACGAAATTCTCCATTTTTTTCGGAGAATAAAATTTGACTGGCTGTTTATGAACAAACTGCAAATACAAAAGTTACAATCAGTATATAGTTAGATGATATCAAATACTTCAAAAATCAACAAATAAAATAATTCAATAAAACTATTTACTTACAAAAACAGGAATACTTGTATCACCAGATTTCAAGAGATCCTCAATATAGCAACAAATATAATGACCGCAATGGATGCCATCCATCTCAATCTGCTTTGGACACTATGAGAAATAACATTCAATTAATTATATGCAATTTGTTACCATGTCTTATTATATAAAATAATTTTTAGTACTGTAAAATATTTACCTGAATGTTTGCCCAATTAAATCTGTTCATTGCCGCCTTTGTTATAGAGCCGCCTCGACGAGTCCGATAACTTCTCAATGCACTATTTTGTATAAAGTAATATTATACATATGTAATATGTATAAATTTGTAATGTAAAAATAAAACTAGAACATGTATTTACCTTTCAACAAAGTTTTTCAAATCAACGCGTTGTGCGATCTTCGTACGCGGAGCTGGATCCATAAAGTATATCATCTCTGTTTTGGTATTGATACCAATCAATACCCAATGTTGACTGCATAATATTTCAAAAAATTTAGACATCATGATACTTAATAAACACATAATTGAATCTTATTTATATTGAACTCACCCAACATTATGCGGCACCAATAATAGATGGTCTTTTCCTGTATGCTTCAACAAACATTCGGCCAAATGATTGGCCGATGTCCCATTACCTAGCATAGGTGTAATATGGGGCGACATAAAAGAAAACTTCCCCGCTAATTCGACATTTTCGGATAGATAGACTTCACCCAAATACCTTCAACAATCAACAATGCATAAGGACAAATAAAGTTTTAAAACATTAACATCAAATAAATTTATTTTACCAGTTTTATCACCTTATATAGAAGGCGATGCTTGAGGCACCTAACCATCGATCCTTTAGAATCTCCACGACATGTTCATGAACAATGCATTCGTTCCAAGGCTCCCCGTCAAAATATGCTGTCATGGGAACTTCGATACCACCATTCATGATGTTTGAGGGTAAGAAACGCAAAATATGCAATACCATGGAATTATGAGGAGAATCTCCACACTTAGGATATCCTAATGGCTTAGCACAAAGCGTTGATTCTACACTTTTCATGATAGGCTTATTAGCATCGTTCCTCTTATCCATATTCTTATTCTTAGGAGGTGGGCACTATAAATAAAAAATTAACTTGTGAGGTAAGTGTTGAATTTGAGCTATATGTTCTCCTACTTTCAAGAATAACTTTCTAGCACTAAGCTATATGTTCTCCTTATCAATTTCAAGAATAGCTTTTTAGCAATCTAAATAAACTATATGTTCCTTATCAATTCCTAGCAATCTAAATAATTTCATCAACATGAACAACAAACAACAAAGATATCCCAGACATGCTCCTAATCGCAAGAAAAAATGAAAAAATACTTGATACATAAATAATTGTACCTCTATTTTCAAAGACACCATCTTTTTTGGCCACGAAATGAAATGGCCAACAGCTTCTCCTACAGTCCTAACTTCGTCTGTACATTGCGGCACCGCTGAATGTTTCTCAGATTCTACCGCCACTTCAAATTGTATCCTCGCATAACCTGAAATTGCATCATGGCATTGTATAAGTATAATAACACACACACACACTAAGTCGGTATATAAATCTTAAAGTAATATGTTCAACCTTCTGGTAGTGGAACACCATGAAGAATTTCATTCGGGCGATTATGCAAAATACCTTGCCCAACATGTCTACGAGGGTTCTCAACATACAAATAACATCTAATAGGACCCTAGAAACGAAAAATATGTTAGTCTTTTATCCAATAAACATATTTATTAGCCAAGTTTGAAAATTAAATATACCTCAGGAAGAACCTCATTCGGAACCTCATTCGAAAAATCAAGGTCATCATTAAAATTCATGTCATCATCATCCACATTGAAATTATCCTTATGACTAGAACCACAAGATGATGGCACAGTAGGTTGGTAGCCTTTAGCCTTCATCTCTTGCATGTCTTTCTCTAATCTATTGCATTGCTTTTTCAACTTTGACATTTCGGACAATTCGGGTGCCTGGGCTAAAGATTTCTTCGTAACACCCCATCCACATCCTCGGACACGTCCGGAATACTCTAAAGGAATTGCTCGATCAAGCAAGTCGCCAAGCTTAATATCATTTAGCTCATCCTCTTCCAACTGTTGTGTTATGCGTACCTAATACAACTTAATATTATTTAGATTCTTGGTATAGGATGGTATCATGTCCAAACAGTGCAGATTTGTTTTCAAACAAAGGAAGTAGATATTACCACATCCTCAAGTACTTGCAAGGCAGTAGGATCATCAACCTCATGCTCACCATTCATCCTCGCATACTTCCAAGTATCCAAGCGAGTCACAACAGGATCCTCTTCCCCTTCACGTATTTTTTGCTCAATCTGCGAATTTCAAAGCCACATTTAAATTTCATATCATAGATACGTAATGTAGATAATTAATACATACAATTTGCTCTCTCAGTCGTGCATAACCCACACATGCCCTCCTATATCGCGCTTCCATCTTTTCCGCTCTCTCTTTGTTAAGTTTGCTTGTTTCCTTCAATTGAATGTTGTCATTAGTTGGTTTAAATTAAAATGCCCCAAATTGAAGTAATATAATAACTTGAACGTACCTTAAACTCCAGAGTTGATGAGTATGCTACGAAATCTTTCCAATACAGAGACACAGTGGACAAGTGAGAGTATATGAAAGGTGGCTCATCCGAAAAGCTACCCTCACTATCTCTCGCAAGATTCCTTAACCTTGTCCTAAAAACTCTATGCAGGTAACCGGCACGAGAAACAATATTTTTTTTGTGTGATTCGTCAACTCCCGCAAATGTTTCCTGTTACAAGAGTAAATAATTATAGAACAGATCGACATATTAGAAAACATTATATAGCTTAGACTAGGTGAATGAAGCTCTATTAGAACAGATCGTCGACTAAATGTGTTCATTCCCACTAACGTGGAAGCTGCTTGACTTGCAAATGTAGACTAGGTGAATGAAGCTCTCTTTGTTTCATAGCATAAATTAGTTATGGTTTGGTCACATGGGTTTGGTTGGTTTAAAAAATGAAAGAAGCATACTGAGTTTAACTGTTTAAGTTTTGAAAGGTTCATTCATTGGCAATGGGTCCTTAACCTCCAGTTTTGGACTTAAACCACACATGAATGCAGGTACTGATTACATGCTACATGCAGGGTAGAATTATGGTTGTTTGTAGCAAAGCTATAGGAGGTGATGTGTCTGGCTGAGTGTTCAGAGAACATGGAAAATGGAGACCGAGGAGATGATAGGTAAAGAAAAGATAAGGTGGAATATGGACATGATGAATTTTGCCTTTTAGGTGAGAAATTGAAATTAAATCTCATATCTACAGAGAATGCAACTTTGTAGGTGATAAACATGTGTTGGTGGAGGTACTAAAGCCACCAACTACTACTTACCTCATCTTGACCATTACACTCAGTTAGTTCAAGGAAGAAAATGTAAAGGCTGTTTTATGTTTAGGTGCCAACATAATTGTGTCAAGTCGATTGATGGTAAGCTTGCATCATTGGAGGATCTTCATGACACCAATTACTTCATACCTTCTCTGACCAAAAAGCTCAAGCATTGGTACACAGGGACTACAATCAGTTAAGTGACTAAGATGTGATCCGACATGCTTGAGATATATATCTGTGGAAGGAAGGAGGTCTGAAAGCTGAGTTTGGGTTCTCTGTTAGTTGGAACCCAAGTCTCTAGGGAGAGGAATTGGTGTAGTACACAGCTACTTGATTATTTCTGTATAAAATGAAGGTTACATATTCTTGAATATGCATCTACAAATCCAAAATTAGCACACCTCAGCAGAGCAATAATGCACATTAATGTGGCATATACCTCATCTTTGCAGGAAATTTTTCCATTGGAAGATTGTCGCACATTCCAGGGCAGCATGGTGAAATTAGATGTTAACACAGGCACAATCTTGTGGCAGACCGATACACTTCCAGATAATGATGAAAAAAAAAAGGATTATATGCAGGGGATGCTATATGAGGAAGCAGTCCTTCCATTGATTATATGCAGGGGATGCTATATGAGGAAGCAGTCCTTCCATTAATCAAGATGCCGATTTCGGGGAGGCGCCATTGATGCTTATTGAAATTATCAATAAAAAAAAACTGTGACCTTGTTGTTGCTGTGCAGAATAGTGGCTTTGAATGGGCTCTAGACCATGATAATGGAAGACACTACTTGGTCTTCTGTAAGTTTTTCACATCTCATCATAATATGTGCGTATCTCAAGTAGTGATAAGAGTGTGTGGGGCTCGTGATTTATTGACAATGTTATTAATTCTTCAACAATGGACTGATACAATGTTATTGGGATCTAACAACTTGAGTTTTGTTCTCAGTTTGTATCAGTTAAAAAAACAGTGATATCCTTGTCAGTCATTCCGAGAGTTCTAACAGTGGAACAAAACTCACATCTCAAGGTTCAGCTCTAGGAATTTACCGTAATTCTCCCACTAACATTTTATGGAAGAAAGAAAATACGCATGAAAGAAGAATTCTTATGTTGGAGCCTTGGAGTCAGTATCGAACCAGCCTAGTGCTAGGAATGTGTTGGCTAGACATGAAACACAAATTTGATGGAACTTGCAAAGGATGCGGAGTTTTGGAAGAATCAAAAGAACACATTTTACATGGTGGAAGAATGTTTGATTTCTCCATTTAGATTTGAAAGAATGTGGTTTGACAACCCATCCCACGTTCAGGATATCAAAATCCACTGGGAGACTCTTAGTTCAATGAAATAAAGGTTTCATCCTTAGGAAAAAGTTAAAAAATCTCAGAAGTTTCGTCAGAAGTGTTTGGAAAACTTCAAGTTCTTGTTATAACCAAGATTTGACCTGATTAAGGAACAAAGGGACCTTAATGATTCTTAACAGGAGCAAAGAGTTGAGCTGAGAGCTGAACTTTCAAAGCTTCTTAAGAGGGAGAATTCTCTCTGTTCCAAGCTGTTTCACAAATTAGCCAATTTCAGAAAGGTGTCCAACTCAATTGGTTCTCTATCAATTAATGTTGTCATATCAGATAATCCCAATGCTATTTCTACTCGCATCATTCACTTCTGCAAACAGCACTGAATCTGACGACTAGAGACCATCTTTGGACCCTTTGTTGTTCAAGTGTTTGGATAGTAAATCCGAAGACAGACTTCAGGCAGACATCACTAAGACTGCCATTACTTGGGCTATGCAGAAACTTAATCATGATGTGGCAGGACTTGATGGATTCCCGATGGACCTATTTCACAAATCTTGGGAGTTTATAAAAGCTGACTTCATGTTAATTCTGGATTCAATCAAAGACACTTTGTAGAGTGGAGATTGAATACTACCCTAGTTACCTCATTGCAAAGACCAGAGAACCCAAATCTAGTGAGGAATGCAGGTCAATCCAGCTTGCTCTCTTCAGTTTATAAGATTACCTCCGAAATTCTCTCTCACAAGATTACCACCAAAGTTCTCTTGCACATACTCCCCGCGAAACGATCTCACCAAGTGATTTCCCATCACGTTTCACACTCTCCCCGGTTTCAGTATCAACTACATCCGTGTCAGTCATTCCGAGAGTTCTAACACCTTGTCTTGATTTCAACTTTGCTCTCTCAGTCAGTGGCAAATGATCCCACTCAGATTTCCAGCTGCATAACACGGCTGATCCACCTGACTCTGTCAACCCGTATGCGTGGTCCACTATAAAACCCAGTAATTCAGCTCGGGACAGGACGGTTGCTGGAGGTGGGGCTCCGCCAGTTTGCACACTGACCGGGTGTGGAAGCGGTTTGGTGTTTGGCCCTGTGAGCATGTTGAGCACAATCGGAGCCCCGCACATGTGGGTGACCTGGTGTCTCCGTATCTTATATGATTTATAAAAAAACAATTCAATGGAACTCGGGCGAAGCTACTCCCCACCAGGCCTGTTTTGATGAACGGATTCACATTTACCTAATTAGAGTAAAGGTATTTTGAATTGTTTGTTGGCATTGAGAAAGTAAGTAGGGGAAAACCTCGGATAATATGATATCTTACACCAGATTAATAAGGTATATTGATTGATCCTATCCCCCGTGTATGATCTCTCACAACAATTACCTGACACATTTTCATACCTTGGTCCATAGATGTGTGTTAGAGAGTTGGGAATGAGTTAGTACATGGTGGGGTCTGGTCAGCTTCAGATACTCTTCAAATGTGCAATGGACATATGATCATCTCATCAAAGCAATGGAAGCAGCTAGCTATTATCCTCAAATCAGAATACAAAATTAAATATAAGTTCTGTTTCAATTATGAGCATGAAGACATTAAACTTTTCCTGGTTATGACTATTGAATTTGATCTAACGTGGCAATTTGTTTCTTTATTTTTTTTATTTGTGCAGAATGCATTCCAGATAATATATTTCATATGGATATGGGTAAGTAATCATTTTCATTTCTCTTATCAAACATTTCCCTTCATATGTCTAGTTTATGGACAATTATCCTTTTGACATACGGCTTGACAATAGTTATACTTGTGTTCTGCAGAGCGAGTTTGGGTTGAGATCTTGCTTCCATGAGAACTTTAATCTTATTATTGTTAGACTTTGTCTTGGGTAAGCCTTCACTTCCCGGAATTTTTTCTTTACGTGGATAGACATAGGCACTCGTATTATAGTATGACTATCATTACTTAGAAGCTCTTAAATATGAACTGAATTTTGTAGGGTTGATGCAGGGCTACAGTCCAATTTATGTGCAGTTACGTTACGCTTCCACTTTATGCCCTAGTAACTCAGGTCTAATCATTATACCGACATTTATTTGGAAACACGCTAAGGTATGCATTTTATTACTAGTATTGAGATATGTTGGTTATTGTGCAGATGGGATCAACAATGAAGAAATCCATCTTTGAGGAACAGACAGCCAAAGCGCTTAAAAATTGGCATAAGGCAGCTGTGAAGAAGAAGAAGAAGAAAGAGGAAAGATTGAGAATGTCTCCTATGACTACTCCTAGTGCATCTCCTGCACACCCACTTCATCGATACAAGACTACTGGGCATTCGAATCTCAGTTCTGTTGCTAGTAGAAGACACCTAAACACAGAAATGTCTGACATGCCAACATCCACAGCCGATTTGATCGGCAGAGTGGAGGATGATAGTCTAGAGTCTGGAACAATGGAGGAATCCAGTCATGACCAACAAACAGATCAGTCAGATCAAAATGATTTCTCATTTGTAAAGCCTGCACCGGTTCGTAGATGTTTTCAGGTTCACATTTCCGAAGACAGACGTTGGTCCCTCCAACAGCTGCCATGCCCCATGTATAGCTCCACCCGTTTGCGTGAAACATCGGTAAGGTCCACAAATATACGGCTTTCTTTGGTAGTGACCATTCGATCAATATAGCAGTGATATTGATAATACAGTTTCCTTACTTTTCTCCTTATTGAAATGTCTCAGATTCTTAGAAGACCAAGAATTGGTGGAAACCGACTTTTAGGTATGAGTTCACAACCACAGAAGCTGACTCGGATATGTGAAGTCACAGCCATTCTTGTCCTATATGGCCTCCCAAGGTAGTGTAAGCTAAGCATATTTTCAAACTGTGGAAAGTTTAAACTATCATAACATTTTATTGATGGATGCTCAGACATTGAAGGTGTTAAGTTGGATCACTACAGTTTTTCTTGGTATCCAGAATTATCATGAGCTGTTTTGAGTAATGCAGAGAATATAACTAAACTTAATCAGATTCCAAACGTTCATGCATCGCATAACATGCACCAAGACAAGTGTTTTACAACATGATTAAAAACATATGATTTTAAGAACATGACAGGAAGACAATATGTATATCCAAACAAACAAGTGAACAACCACACCAATTACTAAAATTTAAACGCAGATTGAGATAGCAAAGGTACCTTGACTTCATCCCAAAGTTGTTCTTTCAATGGCAACAAATCATCCTTACGCCAATTGGTAATCGTGATTGGAAACGTTCGTCTACAGCAAGATCCAACAAAGTGTGCTAAGGTCATCGACTCTTTGCCAATTGGTTGGCCCATTTCATTCCAATTCACCTTTATTACATCTCCTTTGGCCCTTTTTTTCTTAACACTCACCATAGTGACTATTCCTCGAGACTGAACCTGGGACAAGCCACTATTTCCAATTGAACCTCCTGTCTCACATCCTCTAGAATCATCTTGACCATCCCCTCGACCGTTCTCTCGAGCACGACCCTTGCTCTGATTCTTGCTCGGGGATCTAGCAGTCATGATCCTGTAAAATAAAGAGTATAAGCTTGAATTAATACACAAAATCATAAGTAACAAGCCAATATTGCAAAGGATAATGAGTACTTACTACAAATGCTTCATTTATTCTGGATCTTACAACTTACTTACACAAATGACTCAGTAGGAAAAATACATACTAGATCTTACTACTTAATGTTTAATGGACATAATTCAATAGGAAAAATACATACATTACTTTGGACCTTACAACTTACTACTGGATATAAATTACAAATATATAATAGGAAAAACACATACATTTCTTTTTGGCTTTTTGGCTTTAGATATCCTCTTTCGTTTGGTAGTTGACTTTGATCGTTCATGGCCATGTACATTAACAAAATCTGGATTTACATATTCACCCTCATCATGATCATACCTTAAATATAAGTTTTGATGATCATCATAATCGTAAGTGCTCGGGCAAACATACACGTCCCCAAAAGGATCATTAATTGTATCAACGTCCTCATCAACATGGTCACTAACTTGGTAACTATTATTGAACTTGTTCGACAATATAACGATGGACCACTTCTTATCAATTGGGTCACTCACATAAAACACCTGCTTAGCTTGCACTGCCATGATGTATGAATCGTCTTTGTACCCAACCTTTTTTAAATCAACGCGTATGAATCCAGAACTTTCAACATGTACTCCATTAGGAATGCTAACCCAACTACAGTCAAATACCGGAACTCGGAATCCAACATAGTCGATTTCCCACATATTTATGATTTGTCCAAAGTATGTCGTATCTGTCTGGTTTAGTGCAGTGGCATTAAGAGAAACTCCACTATTCTGCATTGTACTTTTCGCATCGTGTTCTCTAGTGTAGAATGTGTATCCATTAATAAGATAACATTTGTAAGAATACACATGCATATCAGGTCCTCTTGACAAATACTTGATCCTTTCTGATACTGAGTCACTTTTCTCTATGCAACCACGAAACCACTCGATGAAGGTAAGATTGTGCTCCACTTCAACCCAATCAGGGCCTTTATCTGGATGATCTTTTGCGATACCCTGTTTGTGCATCTCAACATAAGGAACAACATCAACTGTGTTATGTAGAACACACAAGTGCACCAGTCGCCACTGTTTGAGGTTGATCAACAACGGTTGACCCCCAGTTACACCTTCACCCTCAATCCTATTAGTGTGACGAGTTCTCGGAAGTCCAATTGCTTCGACATTTGGAATATATTCGGACCAATATTCTATTGCTTCTTCAACTAAATAGGTTTCAGCTATGCAAGCTTCCGGTCGATACCTGTTTCTCACATAACCTTTCAACACTTTCATATACCGCTCCATGCCATACATCCATCTCATACGAGCAGGACCACACATCCTCGTCTCGTAAACCAAGTGAACAGTCAAATGAATCATGATATCGAAGAAAGATGGTGGAAAATACATCTCAAGCTCACAAAGTGTTTCTATAATCACTTTCTGTAAACTTGACAAATTTCTTGGGTCTATAACCTTCCTGCTCATGGCTTTGAAAAACCAACATAACTTTGTGATAGTCTTACGCACATTTTCTGGCAAGATAGAACGAATTGCAATTGGGAGCAGATTCTCAATGATGACATGATAATCATGTGATTTCATATTCAGCAGTTTCAACCCGTCTGAAGATACAAGATTTTGTATGTTGGATGAGTAACCCTCTGGAACTTTCACGGACTGAAGTGTCTCAAGTAACACAATCTTCTCATTCTTAAATAAAGTATGAGCGGCAGGAGGTAAGTATGGTGTTGCTTTCCCCTCCTTTAATACAGGTGCAAGTTCTTCTCTGATTCCCATATCAACCATGTCCTTTCGTGCATTAAGTCCATCTTTAGATTTCGAAGAGTCACATAACAAAGTATTTATCACACTAGCACTCACATTTTTCTCATTATGCATGAGATCAATAAAATGCCTAACAAACAAGTCCTTCCAATAAGCTAACTTAAAAAAGATTGATTGTTTCTTAAAACCTTTAGTGGGAACAAACTTTGCAAACATTTTACCAAACTGTGTCTCAATGTTTTCCACCTCTTTTAGCACATCGACACCTGACAATGTAGAAGGTGGAAACCGATCTTCAACTTCACCATTGAATGCCTCAGACATCGTTCTGTAGGGATGACTTGGATCCAACCACCGTCTATGCCCCATGTAAACAGACTTCTTACAATGACTCAAGCGAAGATGATCGGTATTATCGGTACACCATGGGCACGCACAATGCCCCTTCACAGTATATCCAGAAAGGTTCCCATAAGCTGGGAAATCATTGATCGTTCCAAACAACATAGCCTTCAATCTGAAATTAGACTTTCTGTATCCATCATATACATCAACACCCTCTTCCCACAGCAACTTTAAGTCCTCGATTAATGGAGCCAAATATACATCAATGTCGTTACCAGGTTGTCGAGGTCCTGATATCAAAATAGACAACATCATATACTTGCGTTTCATGCATAACCAAGGGGCCAGGTTATAGATCATCAAAACCACGGGCCATGTACTATGGGAAGTACTCTGAACACCATGAGGATTCATTCCATCTGCTGAAAGTACCAATCGCAAGTTCCGTGATTCCTTCCCAAATTCTGGATATTTATTATCAAATGTCTTCCACTGAGGTGAATCAGCTGGATGCCTCAACATTCCATCATTTGTTCTTTCATCATAATGCCATGTCAAGTGTTTAGCATCATCAAAGCTACTATACAACCTCCTGAATCTAGGAATTATAGGAAAGTACCACATAACTTTGGCCGGGGAGTTGTTTTTCTTATACCGCTTCTTACCACACTTGGGACATTCATTCAATTCTGCGTAATCTTTCCTATATAAAATACAATCATCCGGACAAGCATGGATCTTCTCATGTGTTAACCCGATAGATTTGAGCAACTGTTTAGCATCATATGCTCTTCGAGGGAGCACATTCCCATCTGGCAATAGTTCACCTACAGCTTCTAACATCTCTGTGAAGAAAACATCAGAAACTTGGTGACTAGCTTTTAAGTTGTACAAAGTCAACACAGCTGACAATTTTGTAGCCTTTGTACAACCCGGCCACAACGGTAACCCAACATCCTCTCTTAAGCCATCACACATATCAGGATGATCCCGCAACTCTTCATTGACAACACTTGGGGAATTCTTCACAGGACTAGATTTTTCATTACCATCTCCCATATCACTTGTGTTCATTTTATTTATAAACTCAAACTGGGAGCCCAATTGACTTGATAAACTATGTTTACGTTTGCCAATTGAGCTACGTTTATCTTTGCTCTCACCATGATATGTCCAAACCTTATATGTTTTGTCAATACCATGACACAATAAATGCTCGTGCAACTTCATTTGACCACTAACCTCTTTTACATTTAAACATTTTCGACACGGACATTTAATGAACATTGGATTTTTAGCATTCTTAGTTGCATAAGCACAAAACTCTTCCACCCCTTTCTTGTACTCTTCAGATAATCGATCCGCATTTACCCATTCTCGATCCATTAAAAACAATACTACAAAAAAACATTAATACATCAATCTCCATTGCCATGAATCCACATTTTTTACTTGTTCTTTCCACTCTTAGGACTTAGCAAGATTCTTACTAGCACACAATTCTATGAACAGTCACTTTAATTAGTGGAAGCTAAGCATGAAATATTTATATTTGTCCAATCTATCATACACAAAGAGAAGACAAAGATCGAATCCAAACAATTTCGTAACAATAAATCATAGAGAAATGACTTAGAAACCTGTCGGAATCAAAATATGAAGAAACATATACGGAGGACTACATTTTCATTTTGAATAAGTTATATTAATACACTCTGTCACAATTTGATTGAAAGATTTTTTCAACAAAACAGTCCATGTATCTTTAAAACAATAATTCATTCATACGAGTATAACTACACATTTTTAATAACACATTCATTCCATTCCATTAGATACTACACATGAAACACTAATATGACAACATTTTGAACATAAAGCTATATGCCTATAACTCAAAAACAATAAAAATATGCATTAGATGCTCACTTCCTCAGTAGACAAAAAATAGGCTAATAATCAGTGAATCACACACAAAACACAAACAGAAAAAAAAAAAAAAAAAAAAGGGCAAGAAGAAGCAAGAGAGACGAACCTGGTCCTTTCCCTGCGACCTCCTCGGTTCCTCGCCTCCTCGCCTCCTCTGGTTCCTCGCCTGAGTCGCCTCCTTCCTCGGTTCCTCGCCTGAGTCGCCTCCTTCCTCGCGTCCTTCCTCGGTTCCTCGCCTCCTCGATCTGGTTCCTCGCCTCCTCGATCTGGTTCGTCGCCTCCTCGCCTCGGTTCCGTCCTCCTAACGCCTCTCTGTGTTCGAAAATATGGCAAGAGCAAAACGAAAGCTGATGTTGTCGAGATTTAGGTTTTTATTAGGCCTTATAATATTAACCGTCCGATCGTATCGAGATCTGCAAAAACGAGTTTTAATTTGATATTTGATTTTTTTTTTTAATTATTAGGCTATAGGATAAAGCGCTATACAAGAGGGTAGGTAGCATAGCGCTTTTAAAGCGCTATGCAAGCACTTTAAAAGCGCTATGGTAGTTTTGGTAACGTTTTTCCGCATAGCGTTTTTTAAAGCGCTATCTAAGACATACCTAAGATAGCGCTTAACAGAAAAAAAAAATTTTAAGCGCTATTGTAGAGTTTTTTTTGATTTTTTTTTTTTTTTAAACAAATAAGCGCTATCCTAGCGCCCACTTGGATAGCTCTTTAAAAAAGCGCTTTCTAAGTGGCGTTACCTAAGCTAATATTTGTAGTAGTGTCTCATTCAACTTGCAGCGGTCCGAATCAACGCAACAAAGTCCGTTCGAGATCGTCATGGGCCAGCAGCCCTTGACTCCACAAGCCGTTGCGTCGGGCTACACGGGTAGCAGCCCCGCTGCGTACAAGCTTGCACGAGGGTGGCATGAGCAGCTTGATATAACGAAGGCATACTTGGACAAGGCGTCTAAGAAGATGAAGAAGTGGGCGGACAAGCATAGACGCCCTCTCGAGTTCCAAGTGGGCGACATGGTCATGGTCAAGTTGCTGCCACAACAGTTCAAGGTCTTCCGCTCGGTGCACAAGGGACTAGTGCGGAAGTACGAGGGGCCATTTCCCGTCCTACGGAAGGTCGGGAGAGTTTCTTACAAGCTTGAGTTGCCGCCCAAACTCAAGATTCATCCGGTGTTCCATGTGAGCATGCTCAAGCCCTACCATGGTGATAAAGAAGATCCAACGAGGGGCGAGTCACATCGGGCACCAACCGCGGTCGTGGCTTCCTTTGATCGAGAGATCGAGAGCATCGAGGCAAAGAGGCTCATCCGACGGAGGGGTGTGCCAAGCTATAATGAGTATCTCATTCGATGGAAGGGACTACCGAACAGTGAGGCCTCATGGGAGAAAGAGGACGACCTATGGCAATTCCGGGGCAAGATCGCGGAGTTCGAGGCACGGTCTTGACGGGGTCGTCAAGGACTTGGGTGGGGGAGAATGTCACGAGCCATCTCTAAAAATATCCCTCACCAAGGCAACAAGTTATCCAAAGCATCATATGGGCGCTGGCAGTAGGCCCGCAAAGGCCCAATGGTGCAGCAAGCTTTTCGAGATGCCTCCGGAAGATTCTAGAGTGTTCTTGGACATTCTAGCTTAGCTTTCTCTAGATGCCTCCGGAAGGTTCTAGAGTGCTCTTGGACATTCTAGCTTAGCTTTCTCTAGAGTGTTCTGATCATGGAGTCTAGAACACCCTTGTACAGATTTGTGTAGTATTTTCTAGAAGTCTCCTTGTAATTTCTGGTTCCTTTGGAGGTGGGAACTTTCTAGATGCATAGAGAATACTCCTTTGAAGGAGGATTGTGGAAGGTTCTAGGCTAGAAGCCTTTAGGACTTTAAGGGCCTATAAATAGGCCTTGGCATTCATTTGTAGAGATCATAGATAAAACACTTGTACAACTCTCTCAAGCAATACAAAGCATTCTTTCAAAAAGCCTAAACACTTGTGCCTTAGCATTTTCCTCACTTAAGCTTCCGTAGCATCACTTAGCATTAGCGAAGCATCAAAGTGCCTTGACTAGTTAGTCCAACGGGAGTGTGACGCTAGTGGGCAGCGTGTTAGCCAAGGGAAAAAAGGTCAGCACGTGACATGCTGCTTTTGTTACCATCTCTAGTTTTTGTATCTCAAGCTCGCCTCCAAGCTTCAAATTTTGCAACTCTCTAATGCTAAATCTACTACCTTCCTCCCTCACTATAAATTTAGATACCGTTTGCAGGGAGTTGCCCAATGTCTCTTGGCATTTGACACAACTCTGTGCAACCGATTTTGATGTCTCAACCCAGTTAGCTTTTTCATATCCTTGGATAACTTGCGAGGTTTTACACACAATGAGAGTCTCAAGAGTCTGAAAATGATAAAGGCTACAAACTAGAATCCAGCAATGTTTCAATGTTTTCAAAGTAAGTTAAATTCCCTATTCTGGTAGTTACAGACTGACCTTACTGAAGTAACCGAGTACTATATACATTACTGTTCCTTCACAATCTTCCTGTTTTAATGAAATCTAGCAAGCTACTTCAGATAATGAGCTAGTAATTGTGAAGATAAGCTAATAGATTTATGGTATATGAGAATTTGATAAGAGGCTACAGTTATTTTGCCTGAGAAACACATCACCACCAATTCACCGAGTATCCGAACTCTAAAGGTACAGAATTCAAAGGAGCGCAGAAATCAACCAAACACTACCCACCTCCAAAAAAATTCATGGGAAAGCTGATGGGATTTTGACCAGCGGCCAAGGTCTTATTTGCTGTGGCTTCTACACAGTTATCGATGCTAAGTAGGATAAACTCAAAACATTGATCCTCCTTGCACCAAATTGTGCAAAACAAGCATGCACACAAAATTAACAAAAAGTCTAATTGTCGAGGGAATGGGCGAGGAAAACAGCGAGGGAGGGAGAGAGGGAAGGGGGGGACTGTCCATCCCCTCAGGATGCGTGCCGTCATTTTCCTTGTGCGCATCCCGAGGGGATGAACGGTTCCCCCCCTCCCTCTCTCCCTCCCTCGCTGTTTTCCTCGCCCATTCCCTCGACAATTAGACGGGTTCCAAAATTAATAACTCACAAGGGGAACCTATAATAAGAAAAGAAAAAAACACCTGTGAGTTGGAGGCTCACAAGACGAAGGGAGAAAAAGGATCCAGTTGGTGCAATGTCAACATATAACCACTTCCATAAACCCAAAACTAGCCCAATATTGAAGAAGATTGGAAGAAAGAAAAAATACACAAAAGGACCAAGAATAACAATATCAGAAATAAAATGTACAAAACATGATCCGACAGTTCATCCATAAAGCATACCTTAAAATACTGTCAAATCCCTTGTTCATCCATAAAGCATACCTTAAAATACTGGCAAATCCCTTGCATATGCCGAATAAGCACAGTCCATAAAAGAACAGCATTAGATCTTTACCTATATCATTGCATCTTCTCCTAAAACCCATGTTTAGAGTGTAGCATCTTCTCCTAAAACCATTTAAATCCGTATACTCTTTTGGTTTCAACCACCTAAAGAGGGTGGTGTGAAATGAATCTGTGCCATTTTTATTTTCTTCAAGTTAAACATAAAAATTTAGTTCAAGGCTACAATAACTTGAATTTTCAGAAGGAACCAGGCCTACTCTGCTAAAACTCACAGAAACTACCTCGAAAAAATATTTTACTCATGGTATCATGTGCCTGATCTAGTCAAGTAGACAACTCAGGCATATCAAACCAAATTAAAGAACCAAACAACTCAAAAATAATTCAGAAATCATTCAACTCAAGAAGCATACCCAGAAAATTCAGATTTCAAAACAAAACCAAATCCAGTTTATGTGCTGAAAACACTCAAACAGTCAAAAACCCATTTGAATACCAGATCTAGTTACTCACTTCTCAAAGGTCAATGTTAGTAACTTCACCTTTGTAGCTAAAAATCCATATAAAAATATATAAATAAATAATATACCGTTAGAACAGGTACTCTCCTTGAGACCACATATCCATACTAATTAAGCCAACTGTTAAAGGCAATTGGACAAAATTTTATGCTTAAATAGTATAGCAAATGAGTTGAGTTCTCGCATCGCACATATCAGTGTTCCACCAGGCACCAACTGTTAGTATCCTATTCTATTGGAGCCTTTCTGTGGAATAAAGAAATTATGGCATGTCTTGAATATTGGAGTTAGAGGTTTAGGATGTGCTTTATTCTAAGGAAATTTTTCTCAAGAAAAATTACCAAAAGTGAGAAGGGAAAGAAAAGAAAGAGAGAACATGCATTTTGTGATGATCAGATGATCATTATTGGTTTGTTACAAAGTTGTGGAAAATATTTTCTTAGGGTGGAGCTTATAAAATTTTAACCCAAAATGAAGTCATCTTCAACTTCAAGATTGAGAACTTTTTCCCACTTTATCTCCTATTTTTTCCTTTTTTTTTTTTTTTTTTTGAAAATTTCCTTGAAATCAAACAAACGCTAAGCGATTAGTAAGAACTCCCCAGAAGAGTAAATGAGTAGAAACGTAGCCTTTGGCAAAATTGCTCAGTACTGAAATCTCTTTGAGTCTAAGAACATCATTTAGGGAAAAGTTTCCAGTCAATTAAACCAAAAGCTTAAGCCCAATATTGAAAGAACTGGAGCAACTAAAGATAGCAGAAGAACAAGATTTGTGGTTTTACCAACCATCAAAACCTCCATCAACATAGAATGCAAAACGAAGAAGGAATGAGCTATAAAAGGAGTAGAATCTAGAAGAGATGAGATGGAGGCAATGACTTACATATTTGGAGCTGTTAAGGGTGCGAATCCATTCACTGAGATCAAGGACCTTTGAACAAGAGACCATCACTAGAAGAAAGGGAGAACCCACTGGAGTCAGAAGGGGGACAGGTCCTGAAGAGGAAATGGGGAGGTGTTCTGTTCTGCTGATAGGAGGTGCCTCATACAAGGTTGAGAATACACCAATACCACCCCCACATTCCCCACAGATTAAGGCTTAAAGTTGTGCTTACAAAATCCCTCAAACAATAGTAGACACAGATGAATAAATAAATGCAAGTTAATGGGGAAGTGGCACATCTCTTTGGTTTTCAAATCAAAGTGCAAGTTAATGGGAAACATGCATCACATGAATGCCTACTGCTAAAAACTCCACCATAAGTATGAATACTTGAGCTCCCTGTTCATGACAGAGCAGAAGAAGACATGGACTGCTCAAAATTCCCAGTTCCTTAAAATGCTAATTATCATTGGGACTTTGTGGACTTGATAGTTGATAGGCTTTCAGTCTACCATACGTATCAGAGGCGAAAGAACTGGCAGCAAGTAGACATATAGTGGAGCAGAAGCAGATCAAGGAGCCAGCAGGGGAGGACTAGATAAGATTATTACAGCAAAGTCAGCAAGGAGTCTGCCAAAGCCAGCAAGAATGCTATCAAGAACAAGTCAGATGTGAATACAATAAGTGTTGCTGTTAGTGCAAGCTGTCAAAGGAATGTTGTTAGGACTTGCAAGCTGTCATTAGGAGGCTGTTAGTTGGCTTAAAGTGCTGTTAGTTGGCTTAACAGAATGCAAGTGCTGTTTAGAAGTTCAGAAGATTACCAGTAGGAGTAAAGGAGACACCTTATAAATAGGACTAGAATAGGAACAATTAGGGGATGAAATCTGTAACTCAATTGTACAAGAGCAGTTGCTCAATAGGAGATTTCCAGGTTTCTCGAACAACCTGTTTCAATAATACATCACAGTTCTGATCCGGATTCTATTTTTGGTGTTGTTCTGCTTCCTAATTGCATTGCTTGGATTCAGATCATATCAAGTGGTATCAGAGCAGTTCTCTTGGGATAACAGGAAAGACTACAAATTAGGGTACGATGACTGCAAGGGTAGATCTTTTGGAAGAACAAATGAGATGTATGCTAGAGGTGAGAAAGATATTTCAGTCCATGGAACAGGGACTAGATGGGTTGAGAAAAGACTTTGAAATATTCTCACGAAGTGTCTCTTCTTCGGAGCAATCCAAGGAGGCGGAAGGTGTGGGTGTGGAGCAGCAAACTTCAGTGGTAGAAGATGGGAAAATGGAAGAAATGACTGGTGTCCAGGGTCACAGGGAAGAATGTAATCCTCCAAGCATTGATATATAGTTTAATGAAACTGAAAGTGATGTTGACCAAACTGCTGAATCACAAGAACTAGATGAAGATCATTGTAGAAGTCTGAAAACTGAAGACAATGGTTACACCAGGACAGTTGAGAAATTCAATGAGGAAGCTATGCCAATTATCTCTAGTGATGCTCCCAAGTCTCTAAGAGACAAAGATGATGTTTCACAAATCTTGTTGGTGAGGTTCAAGTTTGTGCCTACTTTCCTTCCTCCGGATATGTTGCTGAAATGCTATCCTGAATTTTGTAACTCCTTTCCATTACATGCTACCATTCTCGGCGGATCAAGGTGGGCGGTTTATTAGGCCAGCAAACCTCCAAACACATCTTTTAATGCTCGCAATGTCTCAGATTTTACATAAATTTCGCAGGATTTCAGGATTGTGGTGTTACATAGTAATTTCATTGTCGTGGCTTAGTCAAGACTCAAGTGTCAACATTTGCGTGATTTGAGGCACCACATGTTATGCAACAATTCTAGGGAGCCAGTTTTGGAATATTTATATTTATACTTTTTTTATATAGATGGTGTTTGTAATCGTGTTTTTAGGTTTTAGGTCCCCAGTCAATAAGGTTTTGAAGTGCTTATAAAATAACACATATGAATGAAACCGCAAAAGTTAGGAAAATAAATGTAATGAGATAGGCTTAGGGTCCCATGCAATTAAGTAACAAAACTTTTTACATAAAGATCTATCTTACAATTCAAAGTGATTTTTTATTGTTCATGAACAGTAATCACAGACTGTTTGTCCTACGTGGCATAAATTGTCTCACTGGCAGAACTTAAGCGAAAATTTGGAAACCTCGATACTTCCTCTAACTCTCCCTCTCCCTCTCATCCTCAACTGCACCCCCAACTCCCTCTCTTCCTCTTCTTTGAGACCTTCTCCCCTGATTCATCTCATCCATCTCCCCCCAACTCTAAACTCTCATCCATCTCCCCCCAACTCTCTTTCGTCACTTACTGTCACCACCATCCATGGTGACTTCGGGTGGTGACTTCTCCTCTACAGCTACCCCTTTTTATTTATGTGGTTTTAAGATATGGGTCTGTAGAAATTCTGGCTTTTAGGTTTGGGTATGTTTTTGTTGAGTGAGCATCTCGATTTATGGTGTTCTCGGAGATGATTATGAAGAAATTTTGGGGTTTTTTGTGATGGGTTTGTTGATTTCTATTGTTTGGTGTTGATTTGGTTAAGTTTTATGAGATGGGTATCTCAGACTTCTAGATTAATTTCAAATACACCAAAATCTGCCAGAAGATATTCATGGTTCTCAACTCTCCTATACATAACTTACCAATTTCCTTTAGAATTTGCATATGTTTTACTTCAAATTTTTGCATTCCAGTATAGTTTATGATTTCTCTCTGATGTCTGTGATGTTCAGTAATTTGGTTGAAATAATCACTTGCATTTGGAGGAATTGTTTGTGTTATGTAAACTATACTGATTGGGCCATGAACATTGAGCAATGGTGAATTCTTTAGTGGCTCGAGCGACGAGTCAATTGCTCATCGGTCCAGATTGGGCCATGAACATTGAGATCTGCGACATTCTCAACAGAGATCCAGGTTAACTAATTTAAATCATCATACCTTCTATTTTCTGCATTTCATTTTGGGTTTTCTGTGTTTTTTCGATATGTGGATCTCATTTTTTTCCAGCTATATTCTAATCGTTCTCCACCCATTAGATTAGTGTGGTTGGTAGGTTTGTCCAACCAACATTTCCCAGGAAACATTAACTTTCTGAAGAGATCAGAAAGAAAGAAAGAAAGAAATATGATATTATCCATCCCACATCTTTTCCCTACAATTGCAATGACAGGTCATGCATACCTCATCCTGTTCAATAGTATTTAAAATTGTTTACACCAATTCCTGCTTTCATTTTCCTTCATGACCATCTTCATTGAGGGCTTGAACAACCCTTCAGATCATGGAGCCCCATTACTTGGAATGTGAATGATAGTCCTGATCCAGTTTCTCCTTCCCCAAGGTATCATCTTTAAATATGTTTTAATGTGGATCCAATCTCCTAATAAGACATGAAGAACACTTCAATTTCAATTGTGAGAGAGACCTTAAACCCTTCAAACCAATTCATAATTATTCGGGTTTAGGGAATCTCTCCAGATCAGTTTTTATTTGTTTTCAACTTTGGGTATTCATCCTTCAGTTTAATTTTAAAGTGAATAATGTTGATTAATCTGTTTTGGACCACCTACAAGTATTGTATTTTCATTGATGTTGAGATCTCGGTTGTTGTTTATTTGATTTAACGTTGTTCCCATTCATTTATATTTTCTTTTATTTGATTGTGTGCTATTATTCTCTGAGCTCTAATTGCAGTTTGGCCTAGATGCACTAGATGTTTTGGACCACCATGCATCTGAGAACCCGGAGCTTCCAGATGCACTAGATGCAAAGGGCATTGTATTTCTTGGCCCCCCAGCTTCATCTATGGCAGCACTAGGAGATAAAATTGGGGGGCAGCACTAGGAGATCAAATTGGTTCGTCTCTGATTGCTCAATCAGTAGGAGTACCAACTGTCCCAGTATCGGATAAGCACAAAAATTAAAGCTTCTAGCCTGTGTTTACACAACTGAGGAGGCAGTAGCAAGCTGTCAGGTGGTGGGTTACCCTGCAATGATAAAGGCATCTTGGGGTGGTGGTGGCAAGGGTATCAGAAAGGTTTGTTTCCTGCTCGACACAATATATTATTCAGATATACAAACTCTAAAGTAAATCTTAGTAATCATAACTAGGAATGTTGACAGTAATGTTGTTAGTGTATATATGTTCTGTGGTATCCTTTTTTATTTTTATGTTTTATTTTTGGAATGTTATCTTAACTCTTATATGGTTCATCCTAGCTAGCTATACTACCATTTTGAAAGTTTAGTAGATGCTACGGCATGACACGGTAGCCATGTCGGATGGGTTCATTACATAAATTTAACTAAAAGAAAAAAAATGTACAAGAATGTTGACGGTCAGGTTGTTAGTGTATATATGTTCTGTGGTATCCTTTTTTTTTTTATTTTTTATGTTTTATTTTTGGAATGTTATCTCAACTCTTATATGGTTCATCTTAGCTAGCTATACTACCATTTTGAAAGTTTAGTAGATGCTACAGCATGACACGGTAGCCATGTTGGATGGGTTCATTACATGAATTTAACTAAAAGAAAAAACAATGTATGTGTAGTGCCAATGGATGATTGGTGGCTATATGTGGGTGTTCTATTCTCTTATTTTTCCATAATTTAATCAATTTTTTTTTCTTGAAGGTTTTCTCTTGGCTAAAGATGGTCATCTACTATGGATACTCTTGGTGGAAAATGCTGATAATGCCGAAGAGCGCAATCCACACCCGAGCGTATTTGGAAAGGAACCACTTCTATCAGCCTTCAATCCAATCGCCATGAGTATCCCTTCTTTATGTTTTCCTTTTATTTGAGTTTTTTAAGTTATAGGGTTTGTTAGATTTGGTTATTTATATTGCTTTTGAGATTGTTCTCGAGTTTGAGTTGTAACTATTCATTCATCATGTTGGGTTTGAACATTTTTTTTTTCCATTTGAGATAGATAGGAGAAGAATATAGGAGAAGTTGTCACTGGGTTGTATCATATCAAAGACCATCTTCTAGGTGTAAGAGTTCCTCTACAGTGACTTATAGGAGTTGTCAGCTGAGTCACCCAAAATGTTATATGATGCATACCAGAAAGATTGATAGATAAACCGAAATATCATTTCCCATGATTTCCTAAGCAAAAACCTCCATATCTGTGTAATGATGTTCAGTTTCTCTGTGTCAAACTGCCAAAGCACAATATTTCCAGATTGAACTCTGAATTAGCAAAGATAGTTTGAATGGTTACATGAAAGCTAGGAAATAGGGAGAATGCATTTTTTTTTCTGCTATTTTAAGTGTGTTGTAACATTGTGCTATAATATTGTCTTCCACTTTAAGTGTGTTGTAACATTGTGCTATAATTATAATAACATTAGCATCTCATTACACTTCAGTTGTAATCCAATAACTCAAAGAGCTTATAACAAAATTCTTACTTTAAGTGTGTTGTAACATTGTGCTATAATTATAATAGCATTAGCATCTCATTGTCTCCCTTTTATGTATCTAACTCATAGTTTGCTTTAAAATTAGTTGAAAATATGGCTTCTCACATATTAAGTTTTCTAAGTGAAGAGTCACAAAGAGATGTTAAGAAGGAAAGGTTCCCTTTTTAGAGCTCTGAATCTCTTTGACCTTCTAAATCTAGGGCCTTATTTTATAAGGTTCTGACAATATTTATTGGCTTGGAATTTATGATGTCAATTAAACTAGGATTTTTGTATGCTCTGGATTTTTCCTTCCTTGCTTGCAGGCATGTCCCCTTTTTAGAGCTCTGAATCTCTTTGACCTTCTAAATCTAGGGCCTTATTTTATAAGGTTCTGACAATATTTATTGGCTTTGAATTTATGATGTCAATTAAACTAGGATTTTTGTATGCTCTGGATTTTTCTTTCCTTGCATGTAGGCAGACTTGCTTGCTTGCAGGCAGGCATGCAGGCTTGCTTGCTTGCAGACAGGCAGACAACTTGCTTGCTTGATTGCAGGGAGTATGCTTGCTTGCTTAGTGCTCCATTTTAGGTTTATACTATTTGTAGTTGAGAATGCTTGCTTTCAAGATTATTAGTTGAGTCAAATTTTAGGTTGATACTATTTTTAGTTGCTATTTTTTTTCAACATTATAGTTGAGTCAAATTGCCTTCACAATCACATGTATGAATGGTTAATACTATTGTAATTGAGAATGTCTGCTTTCGAAAAATCATAACTTAAAGAATAGGAGTGTCGTAGGCAGGATGCTTGCAGGCCAGGCAGCTTGCTTTCTTGCTTGCAGGCAATATGATGCTTGCTTAGTGCTCCATGTAAGTCTTTCGAAATTTTCCTTTGAAGTAACATAGCTAATGCAATAAGTGTATTGATCATGAGATGATTTGATTGAATTTTTGGTTTTGGTTGTGAAATTGTGCTTATAATCTGACATGCATTTAGTTCTTTGAGTTTTGATGTGTTGGGGTTTGATCTTAGTTTGCAGTTGTTCCAAGGTAGCTTGCTTGGTTTTGCATTGGTTGAGAAATTGGTTAAGGCATGCTTGCTTGCTTGCAGGCAGCATGCTTTTCTGAATATAAATGTCTTGCTAATTTTTTTTCAAGATTATTAGTTTAGTCAAATTTGCCTTTTTTGAAAAATCGGTCTTTGAAAAATTGCCTTCTTTGAAAAATCATAACTTGCCTTATTTGAAAAATCATAACTTGAAAAATCAAATTGTGTTTATGTATTAATGGTTGATAACTATTGTAGTTGAGAATGTTTGCTTTCGAAAAATCATAACTTGAAGAATAGGAGTGTCGTAGGCAGCATGCTTGCTTGCTTGCAGGTAAGCAGGCAGCTTGATTGCTTGCAGGCAGGTAGCTTGCTTGCTTGATTGCAGGCACCATCCTTGCTTGCTTAGTGCTCCATTTTAGGTGTCAATACTATTTTTTGTACTTGAGAATGCTTGCTTTCAAGATTATTAGTTGAGTCAAATTTTAGGTTGATACTATTTGTAGTTGCTATTTTTTTTTTCAAGATTATTGTAAGATAGATTTGTAGTTGAGAATTTCTTCTTTTGAAAAATCATAACTTGAAGAATAGGAGTGTCGTAGGCAGGCAGACAGCTTGCTTGCTTGCTTTAGTGCTTCATTTTAGGTTATACCATTTGTAGTTGAGAATGGCTGCTTTCAAGATTATTAGTTGAGTCAAATTTTAGGTTGATACTATTTGTAGTTGCTATTTTTTTTTTCAAGATTATTAGTTCATGGCATTGATTGCCATTGTAATTTTTTATGACAGGTTCAGACAAGTTTTAATATTGAAAAATACAGAGGAAACTCTGTCAAAATTTTGATTTTTTTAATTGTTCATGACATTGATTGTCATTATAGTCACTTACGTGAAATATATTTTCTTATAACATGTTCAGATAAATTACTTTAGGGGAGCGTGTTAGAGAAGATGGGTCGATACTTGGGATGGAGTTTGATCCATTGCCACCTGCTGCTTTTGGTGCACAAATAGGTATGACACGACAATTTTCATATTTTAGTTGTTTTTGCTTATTGATATCATGCAATGCAGCTTTAATATCTATAGCGTACTGAGTATCATAGAGATTAATTTGGTGTTTTTTTTAAAAATGGGTTCAAAGAGATTCAATAGTCGTAAGATTCATGCAGCGTCTCTCAATCTCCAATAGTCGTAAAAACCCAATTGCAATTGGAGTTATTATGTGGTGTTCATGGCATTGATTGCTGATATTCACATAATTATTACAGAATATATCCCTTAATTTGTACATGTTAGTGTTTCGATTATTATATTTTATAGTAATTATTTCGTTTTAATATCTTTGCAGGAATTTGAGCTTAACGATAAATCCATATTAAGCCGTCCACAAACGACAATTAGGCAATTTCAATGGTGGTATCAAACAAACACAAACCTAAACCCAACACCTATCTCACAACCTAAAAATCCAAAAACCTATACCCAACACCTAGCTCACAACCTAAAAATCCACAACCTAAACCTTGAAACCTAATTCATAACCTAAAACCCCACAAACCTAAACCTTGAAACCTAATTCATAACCTAAAACCCCACAAACCTAAACCTTGAAACCTAATTCTTAACCTAAACCCCATCCATAACCTAAAACCAAACCCAATCCTACCCTCATTGATGAATCTACCCCTCATCTCATCCCTATTCATCTTGGCTATTTTCTATAAATAGAGGATAATGGGGGTGAGAAAAAGGGGGAGAAAAGAGAAGGGAAACAAGCAAATTAGGAAGAAAAATAATCCTCTTTCTCTCAAATTCACCTCACCCTCATCACCACCACCTATCCCTCTTCCACCATCCATCTCTCACTCACTCCACTCACTCAGTAGTCACCACACCCTCGCCACACAGTCACTCGCCATCGCACCACCGAGCTCACAACCGCCACCGTCACCACCGTGAAACAGGGGTGTGACAACCCTGTTTCACGTCCAATTTTCTCTCCACCACCACTCTCTGCTCCTCTCCCCTGTTCACCTCACCATTGCCACCGCACGAGCTCCACCACCACACGAAAAGCCGCGACAGAACCACCACAAAAAGCCGCGAAACAGAGCCGCACCGCGACTCTGTTTCGCTCGCGACAGAGTCTGTTCCTCTCATTTCTCGGCCTCTCTTCGTCTCGAGCTTCTTCCTGACTCCCTCTTCGCGACCACCGTCACGACCAGGCCAATCATCACCGCCACCACCTCGCGAAACAGCGCCACCACGTAAAACAGGGAGCTCCCTGTTTCATTTTCCTTCTCTGTTTTATTTCGGTTTTGTAGCTGTTTCTCACCCTCTATTTTCCTTTTTCAGGTTCTGGAGATGAATTGAGCCCGAGGACGATCACGGGAGCGACGGACAGCGGCGGAGCGACCGCTGTCCCGCTGGAGAAGACGGTGGCGCGTCGGTGGCACTGTAGCGGCACTGTAGCGCGGGAATTTTAAATCTGGTTTTGATTTTGGCTATTTGCACCCCCGTTTCTGTAAGAGCCACCACAAGCTGTGGACCAGTTTTCTCGGGATTCGCGTCCATGCAGAGATGATTTCCACCTCCATTGACGTTGTGCCACCGCCACCATGACCAGCTAAACCATTCGCCAAGGCTACGATGAAACCACGGGATTTCCTAGAGTTTGTGTAGTTTAAATTTTATTATTTTCTTTATGCTTGACGTTTAAACACATTTGATTTATGATTTTTAATAAATTGCTTTCAACCGATTGATATCCTGATTAATTATCTAGACTAGTCGGTAGTTAGAAGTACCCTTTGTTGAAATTCAACAAGTCTGATTTAATCAATTAATTGAATCTGTGATTGTGTGTACCGGTAAGAAGACACACAATGCTAGGGATTAGGATTAGTTAAAATAGACCTGTGATTGTGTGTGCTGTAAGAAGACACGCAATTCTAGGGGTTTATACCTATGCTTAAATCAAATTGTGAACTTAGATTAATCTTTAGGTTAGTCATGTTAAATCTTGAAAACAATATCTTTGGATTACACAAATCTCAAAGAACCTGTGGTGGATTCAATGCCTTGGTTTCCTTTTCATATTATTAAAACTTTTCTTTTGTTTTTAATTTGATTTTTAGTTTAGATTTAAAAAATGCTGTACCCCTTTCCTATAAATTAGTTTAATTAAATTCTAGAAATTCAATTGCATCCACCTCCTCGTGGATCGACCTACTTGCGTTGTCTACCAGTTAGGCACCGTGCACTTGCGGTTATTACAAGTAGGTAAATTAACCTGTTTGAATTTAGGTTAGTTAAATCCGCATCTAGTTTTTGGCGCCGTTGCCGGGAAGGTTTGCGTTGTAATTGAATTTAAGATTTATTTTCACTAATTATAAAAAATCAAAAAAAAATTATAAATTATAAAATTAAAATTTTTAAAAAAAAAATATTTAAATTTATTCTTATTTTATTTTTATTTTGTTCTTTTTACACTCATTTTCCTGTTGATTTTTGCAGATTACAACGCTTCTCGAGGAAATTTGACGATCCTGCAAAAAACATCAAGAAAACTTTTATTTTGTGAGAGAGTTGTACTTTTATTTCACCTCGTTTTATCGAGTGTGCGGTGTAATAATTTTTTGAACTTTACTATTTTTTCATTTGTTTAATTAAAAAAAAAAAAAAAAAAAAAAAACCCAAAATTTTCTAAGTCAAAAGAAATTATAGGGGAAACAATTTTAATTGTTACCCAATAATTTTTATGATTTAGAAAGTCCGACTTCTAAGACCAAGACCAGTAAATTTTATTGCATGTGCTTGTGTGCTGATTGAAACATAATAAAGAGAAGTCGGACTTTTTTTTGAATTGTGGCTAACTTTTGGTGTAGAACGGAATGCGCACACTGTAAGTATTTCTATCACACGCAACGTATTAGCGACCAGGGTGCTTGATGTAATTGTTTGAAATTGTGTGATTGGTTGTTAAATTTCTGTAATTGTGGATGCTAAATTTTAGTAATTCATAATAAGCAGACCCAGCTTATAAATAGAAATTGGTGGGACTTGATATCCCCACCTCATCACTCCAGCTGTGTGCAACCAATATCCTAACATAATTAAAATTCATTAGGCAAGTTAGATAGAAGCATTTTTTAGGTACGGTGTTCCATAGGACAACCAAGACCAAGGTGAATCCAATATTTTTTGTGTTGATCCAAGCTAAAAGTGACGATGGTTTAATCATTCAATGAACTCCGAGAGGCCACTGCCACAAGGGTAATTCACCGGTACGCCGAGTCATAAGTAAGCTACGATCCACAAGAAGAATTGGTGTAACTAACAGTTTTTGGTTAGGAACACAAGCCTCAAGTGTGCATTTAACATCACATCGTTCTCACATCTATTGGCTTACAGAGCGGTAGCACAAGGAAGTACTTAATTGGACCATTGTGACCTCCTTCTCTTGTGCGAATCCGGTTTCTTTGAAACAAAACTCTAGCCTACTGATTTTGAACTTTGCGGTGTAAAGTGTACACTCTTAGGATCAACTTGTAGCACCCATTGTTATGTCATAAAGATTACATAAGAAATAATTGTCCCCAAAGATAAAAATAATTGATCTCAAAAACGTTGATTGCTTAGGGAGGCATGTTTCTTGTGCATTTATTGGTTGCTGATTGCATGTGAGCCTGTGTATATTTTTAGAGTTAGTGCTTTAAAAAAAAAAAAAAAAAAAAAAAATGAACACAAGGGATTATCCAGCCTATTTTTACGAGCAAGTCAATTCATTTTATGACATGCGACGACCTGAGTATGATCCATATTTAGATTATTACCCAGGTCTAGCTTATCATCTGACTTCATGGGCTCATGGTCAGTACCATGAAGGCCTCTAGACACTCCTCAGACTCCTCAAGCTTTCATTCCTGATACTGAGTTAGAGAATATCATGAAAATTTTTATAGAGCGAACAGGAGAAGTGCTTGAGCAAAATTCTCATAATATCACAGATTTGACAACTATTTTTCAACAAAACTCTCAAGCTATCCGGAAACTTGAGATGACTGTGAGTCAGATAGTTGAGTCACTTCCTGAGATAGAGTCAGAAAAATTCCCTAGTGACTCATTTATTGATGAACCTGTCGATTTGAGGCACTACAGACATCTCCTTCCCTGTTGACTCATGCCTCCCTAGTGACTCATGCATCGAATCAAACTGTGAACATTTTTTAGAGTCTCCCCTTGACTGTTTAGAGGCTTGTTTGACTCAATTTAGTTTAGACTTTGATGTTGATGATTCCATTAGGGAAGTCAATGATTTGCTTGACTCAGTCCCCATTGTGGATCTAGTTATAAATGGAAGTCTAAAGTGAAGCCTCTTCCACTCAGTGAGTCAAAACTAGCCCATCAGTTGAGCCACCTGAGCTTAACCTTAAACAATTACCTGACACCCTCAGGTATGCATTTTCAGGTGATGAGTTGTCTAGACCAACATCTCTATGTGATTCATGTGATGAGCCTATACCACCTGATATATCCATCGTCTCATCTACTTGCATCACATTCCCATTTATTAAGGCTACTTTCACCGATCCCTTGTGTTGTAGTGAGGATTTCAGTTTTCACCATCCTGTTGTGAAAATTATCAATCATCTGATTTGGAACCAGACATAGGATGTTCCTTTTTGGAGCACGCAAGGATCATCTGTTGTGTATGACTACTGGTCACTTTTGGAATGTCCTAGTGTATTGGTGCCCCATGTGATTGCTATATTTTGGTGGACTGATCCTCAACTGTTCAGGTTGTTGATATACGACCATGGACTAAGTGTTTGTCATGTTCTCCTCTCCAACTATTTGGACACCATTTAGTTGGAAGACTTATTTGTCGGGCTTGATGACGGTAAACTGCAAGCGCTCCTAGGAGGCAGCCTAGCTTTAGTTGTGGGTCTTTGCTGTTAGTCTGGATTGATTTTCCGAGTACCGCTATTTAGTTGTGTTCACTCATCACTCGTTAGCCTCCGTAACAGTTTTGACTTCCACTTGCCTTTCCTTTTTAGTTTTCTTTATTAGTGTCGAGTCTGCATTTTATCAATTTCTAATGAAACCGCCATGATTCTTATGTTATGAGGCCTCATTGATGGATGACTTCTTGGAACTGGTAAAATCTTCACCGTGGTAATACTGTTCTAACTCCCTCTCATGTACTTACTCATTCACCCTTTTGTCAGAATTATTTATTAAACATTGAGGACAATGTTTGGATTAGGTTTGGGGGTAGATTCATGAGTCGGTGAGTTTTTCATTTTTTCATAGTGTTTTTTCTTTTCTTAAAATTCATGAGTCGGTGAGTTTTTCATTTTTTCGTAGTGTTTTCTTTTCTTTTCTTAAAAAAAAAAAAAAAAAAAAACTTTCTGTCAATAAAACTTGGTCTTTTGCGATTATGAAAATATTGTAAATGTTTTATATCAAGAAAATGCAAGCCAACTTGACATATTGGTATATTGATAAAGACTGAAAGTTTAGTATGATCCTTAAGTTAGATCTGTTTCATAAGATTTTTCAACTCGATTATCTTTGCACCATGAGCCATGTTAGCATAACTTGAAGTTGATGAGTGAAATATATACTAGAAAACCTTAGAATAATAGTGGAGACTTAACCCTGAAAGTTTGAGCCTTTCTATTTTTCTGAGGGTTATACATAAACTCTGATTTTTCTTGAGTCCGTATTATCTCGTTGATGATCTCATTATTCTCATTTTTGATCAATTGCTTTGGGAATGACATAAAAATTGAATTATTACACTAGAACTTCTTGGCTTATTCAATTGAGATGTCATAATACTGACCCGAACTTAGGAAATGATCTAGGCATTTTTTTCTTAGACCATTAACTAGCCTTTTAACTTACCCATAACATTAACTTTTTGTAGCCTTTTGAGCCATAGATTAACCTTTTATTTGTTAACCCATTAACCTTTACCCAATTTTTCTGGGAATGTGTACGGATGAATATACTTGGTGTAAAAAGGGCATGAAATAGCAAAATATGAGATATTTCATAAATCCTCTATGAAAGAAAGAAAAAGAAAGAAAGAAAGAAAAAAGAAAGAAAGAAAAGAAAGAAAAGAAAGCAGAAGAAGAATGTGAATGAGGATAAAGATGTGAGAATGAAGAAAAAATTGATGGTGCGCAACATTGATTTATTCTTGACAGCCCTAATTGTACGTATAATGGGTGTATACATTCCTAGAAATTTTTGTTAGAATCCTTTGACATTCCTTATTAACCATTACCCAAGCCCCATTACAACCCAACAAAGTCCTAGTTGATCTTAGGTAAAGGTTGGTTTCGTAGATGTGGAGATTTAATAACCAAGACCTATGGTGTTTGATTCAACATTCCAAAAGTAATTGATATTCCTGTCCATGAGATCATGTTCATTCCATTCTTGAAAAGTCCGTTCTTCATATTACTATATGTGAGATGATTGTTTTCCATCATTTACTCTTTTCCTCACATATAAACTGAGTGAAATATCAAATCTCTGAGTGTTTTGTTGTGAGTGACATGAGAGGTTTGAAGTCAAAACAAACTTTCTACAGGAGATTTAGTCATTGTTTTACTCTGAAATGAAAAGTTATGTTGACAGTGTATCCACACACACACATTGAGTTGAGGATGATTATGAATTTTTTCTAACCTTTGGAGAATATTAAATTATTTGGGATTTGTTGATACACTAAAATGACACTATTTTGTTTCCTGCATTTCTTGAAGTTTTAAAATGAACACTATTTGACCAAGTTTTGATTGAGTCAGTAATGTTTGTGGGTAACATGTCTGGAAACCCTCACGAGACTATAACTCGTCCACTAGAGGTAATCTAGGGGTTTAAAGCCTTGTTGCACGTTTAAGGTAAGTGCAACCGATGATTCCTGCGAAAGTGAGTTAGGATTTTCTTTTTATTGTTTTGCTCGAGGACTAGCAAAATATAGGTTTGGGGGTATTTGATATTCACATAATTATTACAGAATATATCCCTTAATTTGTACATGTTAGTGTTTCGATTATTATATTTTATAGTAATTATTTCGTTTTAATATCTTTGCAGGAATTTGAGCTTAAACGATAAATCCATATTAAGCAGTCACAAACGACAATTAGGCAATTTCAATGGTGGTATCAAACACAAACCTAAACCCAACACCTAGCTCACAACCTAAAATCCAAAACCTACCCAACACCTAGCTCACAACCTAAAAATCCACAAACCTAAACCTTGAAACCTAATTCATAACCTAAAACCCCACAAACCTAAACCTTGAAACCTAATTCATAACCTAAAACCCACAAACCTAAACCTTGAAACCTAATTCTTAACCTAAACCCCATCCATAACCTAAAACCCCAATCCTACCCTCATTGATGAATCTACCCCTCTCATCCCTATTCATCTTGGCTATTTTCTATAAATAGAGGATAATGGGGGTGAGAAAAAAGGGGAGAAAAGAGAAGGGAAAGAAGCAAATTAGGAAGAAAAATAATCCTCTTTCTCTCAAATTCACCTCACCCTCATCACCACCACCTATCCCTCTTCCACCATCCATCTCTCACTCACTCCACTCACTCAGTAGTCACCACACCTCGCCACCACAGTCACCTCGCCATCGCCACCACCGAGCTCCACAACCGCCACCGTCACCACCGTGAAATAGGGGTGTGACAACCCTGTTTCACGTCCAATTTTCTCTCCACCACCACTCTCTGCTCCTCTCCCCTGTTCACCTCACCATTGCCACCGCACGAGCTCCACCACCGCACGAAAAGCCGCGACAGAACCACCGCAAAAAGCCGCGAAACAGAGCCGCACCGCGACTCTGTTTCGAATCGCGACAGAGTCTGTTCCTCTCATTTCTCGGCCTCTCTTCGTCTCGAGCTTCTTCCTGACTCCCTCTGTCGCGACCACCGTCACGACCAGGCCAATCATCACCGCCACCACCTCGCGAAACAGCGCCACCACCGTAAAACAGGGAGCTCCCTGTTTCATTTTCCTTCTCTGTTTTATTTCGGTTTTGTAGCTGTTTCCTCACCCTCTATTTTCCTTTTTCAGGTTCTGGAGATGAATTGAGCCCGAGGACGATCACGGGGAGCGACGGACACGGCGGAGCGACCGCTGTCCGCTGGAGAAGACGGTGGCGCGTCGGTGGCACTGTAGCGGCACTGTAGCGCGGGAATTTTAAATCTGGTTTTGATTTTTGGCTATTTGCACCCCCGTTTCTGTAAGAGCCACCACAAGCTGTTGGACCAGTTTTCTCGGGATTCGCGTCCATGCAGAGATGATTTCCACCTCCATTGACGTTGTGCCCACCGCCACCATGACCAGCTAAACCATTCGCCAAGGCTACGATGAAACCACGGGATTTCCTAGAGTTTGTGTATTTAAATTTATTATTTTCTTTATGCTTGAACGTTAAACACATTTGATTTATGATTTTTAATAAATTGCTTTCACCGATTATATCCTGATTAATTATCTAGACTAGTCGGTAGTTAGAAGTACCCTTTGTTGAAATTCAAAAGTCTGATTTAATCAATTAATCTGAATCTGTGATTGTGTGCCGTAAGAAGACACACAATGCTAGGGATTAGGATTAGTTAAAATAAACCTGTGATTGTGTGTGCTGTAAGAAGACACGCAATTCTAGGGGTTTATACCTATGCTTAAATCAATTGTGAACTTAGATTAATCTTTAGGTTAGTCATGTTAAATCTTGAAAACAATATCTTTGATTACACAAATCTCAAAGAACCTGTGGTGGATTCAATGCCTTGGTTTCCTTTCTCATATTATTTAAAACTTTTTCTTTTGTTTTTAATTTGATTTTTAGTTTAGATTTAAAAATGCTGTAACCCCTTTCCTATAAATTAGTTTAATTAAATTCTAAAATTTCAATTGCATCCACCTTCCTCGTGGGATCGACCCGTACTTGCCGTTGTCTACCAGTTAGGCACCGTGCACTTGCGGTTATTACAAGTAGGTTAAATTAACCTGTTAATTTAGGTTAGTTAAATCCGCATCAATTGCCATTGTAATTTTTTTGACAGGTTCAGACAGGTTTCAATATTGAAAAATACAGAGGAAACTCTGTCAAAATTTTGATTTTTTAATTGTTCATGACATTGATTGTCATTATAGTCACTTATGTGAAGTATATTTTCTTATTAAAAAATTGACATTTTTTTGGATATAATGATATTGTGTGTATGTCTCTTTCAACCATAGTCTGCAATAGTGCCAACGGCACGGGTATTACACTAGTTCCAAAAAAAAACATAAAAAATAAAAAAAGGATACCACAGAACATATATACACTAACAACCTGACCGACAACATTCCTGTACATTTTTTTTCTTTTAGTTAAATTTATGTAATGAACCCATCCGACATGGCTACCGTGTCATGCCGTAGCATCTACTAAACTTTCAAAATGGTAGTATAGCTAGCTAGGATGAACCATATAAGAGTTGAGATAACATTCCAAAAATAAAACATAAAAATAAAAAAGGATACCACATAACATATACACTAACAACATTACTGTCAACATTCCTAGTTATGATTACTAAGATTTACTTTGGAGTTTGTATATCTGATAATATATTGTGTCAAGCAGGAAACAAACCTTTCTGATACCCTTGCCACCACCACCCCAAGATGCCTTTATCATTGCAGGGTAACCCACCACCTGACAGCTTGCTACTGCCTCCTCAGTTGTGTAAACACAGGCTAGAAGCTTTAATTTTTGTGCTTATCCGATACTGGGACAGTTGGTACTCCTACTGATTGAGCAATCAGAGACGAACCAATTTGATCTCCTAGTGCTGCCCCCCACTTTTATCTCCTAGTGCTGCCATAGATGAAGCTGGGGGCCAAGAAATACAATGCCCTTTGCATCTAGTGCATCTGGAAGCTCCGGGTTCTCAGATGCATGGTGGTCCAAAACATCTAGTGCATCTAGGCCAAACTGCAATTAGAGCTCAGAGAATAATAGCACACAATCAAATAAAAGAAAATATAAATGAATGGGAACAACGTTAAATCAAATAAACAACAACCGAGATCTCAACATCAATGAAAATACAATACTTGTAGGTGGTCCAAAACAGATTAATCAACATTATTCACTTTAAAATTAAACTGAAGGATGAATACCCAAAGTTGAAAACAAATAAAAACTGATCTGGAGAGATTCCCTAAACCCGAATAATTATGAATTGGTTTGAAGGGTTTAAGGTCTCTCTCACAATTGAAATTGAAGTGTTCTTCATGTCTTATTAGGAGATTGGATCCACATTAAAACATATTTAAAGATGATACCTTGGGGAAGGAGAAACTGGATCAGGACTATCATTCACATTCCAAGTAATGGGGCTCCATGATCTGAAGGGTTGTTCAAGCCCTCAATGAAGATGGTCATGAAGGAAAATGAAAGCAGGAATTGGTGTAAACAATTTTAAATACTATTGAACAGGATGAGGTATGCATGACCTGTCATTGCAATTGTAGGGAAAAGATGTGGGATGGATAATATCATATTTCTTTCTTTCTTTCTTTCTGATCTCTTCAGAAAGCTAATGTTTCCTGGGAAATGTTGGTTGGACAAACCTACCAACCACACTAATCTAATGGGTGGAGAACGATTAGAATATAGCTGAAAAAAATGAGATCCACATATCCAAAAAACACAGAAAACCCAAAATGAAATGCAGAAAATAGAAGGTATGATGATTTAAAATTAGTTAACCTGGATCTCTGTTGAGAATGTCGCAGATCTCAATGTTCATGGCCCAATCTGGACCGATGAGCAATTGACTCGTCGCTCGAGCCACTAAAGAATTCACCATTGCTCAATGTTCATGGCCCAATCAGTATAGTTTACATAACACAAACAATTCCTCCAAATGCAAGTGATTATTTCAACCAAATTACTGAACATCACAGACATCAGAGAGAAATCATAAACTATACTGGAATGCAAAAATTTGAAGTAAAACATATGCAAATTCTAAAGGAAATTGGTAAGTTATGTATAGGAGAGTTGAGAACCATGAATATCTTCTGGCAGATTTTGGTGTATTTGAAATTAATCTAGAAGTCTGAGATACCCATCTCATAAAACTTAACCAAATCAACACCAAACAATAGAAATCAACAAACCCATCACAAAAAACCCCAAAATTTCTTCATAATCATCTCCGAGAACACCATAAATCGAGATGCTCACTCAACAAAAACATACCCAAACCTAAAAGCCAGAATTTCTACAGACCCATCTCTTAAAACCACATAAATCAAAAGGGGTAGTTGTAGAGGAGAAGTCACCACCCGAAGTCACCATGGATGGTGGTGACAGTAAGTGACGAAAGAGAGTTGGGGGGAGATGGATGAGATGAATCAGGGGAGAAGGTCTCAAAGAAGAGGAAGAGAGGGAGTTGGGGTGCAGATGAGGATGAGAGGGAGAGGGAGAGTTAGAGGAAGTATCGAGGTTTCCAAATTTTCGCTTAAGTTCTGCCAGTGAGACAATTTATGCCACGTAGGACAAACAGTCTGTGATTACTGTTCATGAACAGTAAAAAAGCACTTTGAATTGTAAGATAGATGTCGAAATGTTCATAATAAGCACCTTTCACTAAACACGACATGGCCTAATTTTGCAAGGGCACGCTTAATTTCTTTGCTAACCCGTTTAACAATTAGCAGTCGGTGGGAACAAAGAAAAAAAAAGTTAGCTCTAATGGAGAACATAATTAGGATTCGGTGAGAATAAAGATATAGAAGAACCAAAAGGTTGATTTTAAACAAGCAAAAACCAGATTCGCTAATACATTATACATATTTATCAACAAAAATGCTAGGAAACTAGATTTTTGCAGCCATATTTTGTAATTAAGGTGATGTGGTGTGATCTCGAAAGAATGATGAAATCCCCAAAAAATTATGTGTATCTCGAAGTTGTAAAAAACCTACTCAGACGATGCCACATCATTATAATTACAAAACATGATTCCTTAGCCCCACCCATTTATAGGTCTATCTTAGAAAACACTTTAACCAATAACTAAAAAGAAACTTGTTTGAGAACACATACACTGTAGCCTATAAATAGGCCTAATTTTCTCGATTTCTTCATTACAATTTCCCTTTAAGGAGGTTTAACTAATGATGATAATACATTAATCGATAACATGTTTGGTATTTATGACCAGGTGACATTATTCTTTGGCACAAAAGAGGGAAGATGGAGCCATTTGAATTGGTTTATATGCACCACATGTGGTGGACCTGCCACCTTCTTCAATCATAGATCAAGGTTATTGTGTTGGTTGTAGACTTAATTTATCAATTATTTTGCCCAATATAAACTATATGACAGTTGGTTTTGATTTGAGAAATCTGGTGTTGTTATTTTGAATGTGTTGTTTTTGTTAAAGAATCAAGAACAAAAACATAGAAAATGCGTGACAACATCAATGGGAGGTGGGCACACAAACAACGACTCCCAAGAATCCCTAAGTGTTGTCAAAACTGGAAATCCCTTCGTCTTCATAATCACCGCTCTGATACCATGTTAAAACTTTCAATAGTACTAGCTAATGAACCTATCTCCTTTCACGAGGAGGCAGTGAAGAACCATGATTCTCGATCTAAAAAGCTCTGATACCAAATACTAGAACTTTAATTTCATGTAGTCATTGTTTAACGACAAGTTTTAATTAGGTTAATCTTGAAGGTCATGTCCAAGGAACTTGAAGGGAGTTGGCCACATGGGCATGATTTGTATTAGTAGGCCAACTATTGTGTGGGTTTATATGAAACCAATTAAAGTCCATAGCATATGGGATGAACATGTCTTGGTTTAGGGTTTTAATTGCTCTCTCAACTTCTATCCAACCACACATTCTTTGACAGTGCATAACTGTCACCTGTATGGTTGGATGGTACATTAACTCTCATTTTTTTTAAAGGCAAGCGCGGAGTATAAATGGGCTTCCCAGACCACAGAAAGGTGATAATGATTACAATCGTGTATACTGTCTACCTATCGCATCGTAAAAAATAATTTTCTTAAGATCTTCGGCAAAGGAACTAGGTGTGATCTCTAAGTATTCTGCACTAGGCAAAAGACTCGCTAGCTTGTCTGCTGCTTGGTTAGTTTCTCTGACCGCATGCATCAGTCTGTAATCTTCAAACTCCTCTAGCAGCATCTTGATACGGCGTACTATGTGACAAGCTTCCCATGGAGGCACTTTGTCGGTAGCAAGGTATCGGTACATATTCATTGAATCCATGAAGAAAATAACCTTGGTGATGTTATGTTGCTTAGCCAGTCTTATTCCTGTTTTGACTCCTTGTAGTTCATGGAGAATAACTGATTTAGCTTCCTGGATCCAGCGGCTGCAGCTATGACTAGGCCATTATTGTCTCTTATCAGTGCACCATATCCGCCTCGGTGTCCTTCCATTGAGCCATCGGTGTTGATCATATACCAACCCCAGTCAGGCTTCTTCCACGTATGTACGGTCCTCAACTTTGTTTCAAACTGAATAGCCAATCTCCATTTCTCACAAAATCGTCTATTCTGGTCATTGTCTTCCACTGTAAGGTCAAGGACTGCAACCCGAAGCTTCACATCCTCAATAATCTTATCAATTAGCTGAAGGACTACTCTGCGTTTACCCTGAAATAAGCGCTTGTTTCTCTCCTGCCATAGGTGATAGACAACTGCATTGAATGCAAGTTTCTTAACTAATGTGCCAGGAGACTCGCCTATGAAGTGTTGTATGCACCAATCAACTTCAAGCTCCCATGTCAATGGTCTTCGATTATATCCCAAGTAAAATAGAACCTGCGACCAAACAAGGTTAGAGAACCAACACTCGAAGAACAAGTGGTCCTCATTCTCTAGTGCATTGCTACACAGACTACATTTAGAAACCTCTATCGTCTTCCATTTCCTCATTTTGTCTTGCGTTTTCAAGGCTTTGTGCATTGCTAGCCAAGTGATAAAACTATGACGAGGTATCTTACCCTTGAACCACACCAGTCTCGGCCATGGAACTTCATTCGATCTATGCCTGATTGAATGATACGCTGATTTGCATGTAAACTCCCCATCATTACCTCCAATCCATATATATGACCTCATCCTTGAAGCGCTGATCTAGTTCAATAGAGTCAAGGCCATCATATATCTTTGGGATTGAATCGCGATGATGTTCTAGCGCATTCCACCTACCATTCCTTATTAGAACGCTGACTTTGGCCTCCTTGTGAAGAAGAGAATCATACTGCAACTGTGATGGAAAGCTTGACATGAGAATACCCATCGGGTGCCTAGGGTCTTTCCATAGAAAGGTGTCCTCACCATCCCCTAGAATGCATAATAAGGCTGCTTACTTTCTCTCTACTGTGAAGAATAGCCTCCAACTCCACGAGCAGTCTCCGGGTATGTCTATCAGCCAAAAACTCATGTTTCTAATGAGATGCTTCCTGACCCATTGCACCCATAGATTGTGCTTGTTAGATACTAAATTCCATATGTGTCGAGTAACAGCTGCTGCATTTGAAGTCTCAATGCACCGAATGCCTAACCCACCTTCTCTATATGGATGACACACCTTTTTCCAACTTACCATGGGTGCTTAAGGTAAGTATCACCAGCTGACCATAAGAAGTTCCGCAGGATAGCATTAAGATCAATTATAGCTTCTTTGGGCAACATAACATGAAGACCAGTAAACATGTAGGCTGTTAAGAACTGACTTGATTAATGTAACTCGACCAGCATATGAAAGAGTTTTATTCTTCCAGGAAGTTACTCGCTTTCGCACCTTTTCAATCAGTGGTAACAGTAAGCGTAGTGAAGCCTAGTCGAAATAAGGGGAGCCCCAAATACTTGACATGGAGCTTGTCAATATTGAACAAGCGTATGGTGATACTGTG